>CAJQZJ010037357.1:2247446-2264332 GCA_907164525.1 Lophiomys imhausi | reverse complement strand
AGAGAGAGAGAGAGAGAGAGAGAGAGAGAGAGAGAGAGAGAGAGAGATCGAGATCTTCAGCCACCCTGTTACTAGAATTTTGGGAAGTCCATTCAAAGTCACTAGATGATACCAGGGAAATTGAGTTTCCCTCTTGGAGTTTCTAGTCTTATTTGTAAAGTAGTTGAAGAATGGATTCAAATATAAGCTTGATAGCAGCTTTTGTTTTTGAATATAAAACCTAGCTGTCCTGGAATTTGCTGTTTGACCAGGCTAGCCTCACAGAGCTCCATCCACCACTGCCTGTCAAGTGCTGGGATTAAAGGCATATGCCACCATGGCAGCCTAATGACAATATTATTGGAGCTTAAAAGAAAAACTGTCAGGAAACAAGCTGTAAATCTCAGCATCTGCTGGAAGAGAAGAATGGAAGAAAGAAGGAAAAAAGCCATGCTGGTTGAATTACAGGCATGGAGGTCTACCATACAGCCACAGCAGGCAGCCACATAGTGGGGAGATTGTTTTTAGACAAAGAGCAAGAAAACCCAATGTATCAGAAAAAGCATACTTAGGTCTTTGCCAGCATCTGAAAGAGACAGAAAAAAAGAAATAGGAAAGATTTTACCTTTCTGGATTCAGAAAGGTGGGCAGATCCAGCTGAAATTCATTGTTGTTAAGCATATAGGGACTTATCTGGGTACAGAAATTCAAGGAAGGAAAATTACATTGTCTTATTAAGGGAATAATTATTCCACCTATCTCTATAGCTTGGCTTCCACAGAGTGGTCCCTTTGTGACCAAGCAAGACAGTGTAAGGTTCTTCCATCTTGTATTCTTGCTGAGGCCATTCCAGGTTTAACTAGAACCTGATCTCCTTGATGGAGAATCCCATGGAAAACTACCCAACTCTGTGAGTCTTCTTGTGGTGTCCTTGATCTCTCCAACTTCTTTAAACCTTCCCCTAACTTTTCCTTAAGAATCCCTGATTTTTGCCTAATGCTTGGCTGTGGGTCTGTGGATCTGTTTCCTTTATCTGCTGGATAAGGCTTCTCAGATGGCAATAATGTTGGATTCTTGTCCAAATCCCTCTCTCAAACCACTTCTGACCTCATTGGATACAAGGGGGCTCAAAGAGACTGAACTACCAAGCACAGAGCTTCCAAGGACTGGTCCTAGGCCCATTACACATATGAAGCTGACAGGCTTCTTGGTTCTCAAGTGGATCCTCTAACAATTGGAACGTGGTCTATCCCAGACTTAGATGATGTTGCCTCCCTCTGGAACTCATATTCCTAGCATAGCTGCCTTATCTTGCCTCTATGGAAGAGGAGGCACTTCGTCCTGATGTGATTTGATGTGCCAGAGTGGGTTGGTACTGGGTTGCGAAGGAGAGTATGGGGGAAGAGGATGGGAGGGTGGGACTGGGTGGAGGGGAAGGAGAAGGATGGGGATTGAAATACAAAATAAACAAAAAAGTTCTTAAATAAAAAAATTAAAAAACAGATAAAGAAAAAAAAAACAACACAATAACAAAAAAACCCTACCAAACTCTATTCTAGAAACCTCCTCCAGCTAATTACTTATCTCAACTTCTGTTAAACTGCCTGCTCAAACTGCTTACTTCTGCGAAGCCCTCCTGGAGCTGCCAAAGGAGATGCAAGAATATGGTCCCTGCCTTTACAAAGCCCATGTTCTCTACACTAAAGGTTACATTCAGTTCCCTAAACGCTTGGGTGTGGTTCCAGCCAACTGGAATACTTTCAACTGACTACATATACTATGCCTGAGTGTTTGTCTCTTGCAAGTTCTGCATAATACCTTGGCCAGGTTATTGACTTGGTCCAAATGTAATGTTAGATGTCCATGCAGACCACAGATTCCATTCTCTAAGGAAGAAAGAGTTTCCTCTTAGTTGGTCTTTATTGCTACTTTAATACTACATTATGTCTTCAAAAATTATCTGTTGAGTACTGCAATCACACGATAGGCAAAAGAAGGAAAAAAACAACCTTACATTCCAGAAGTTAGTACCTCACAGTTACTGAATTTGACATAATATCAGGAGAGTCTAGTTCACATTGATTCTCCAGAGTCTCCACTTGCCATGTTTTTTGTGTCAGACATTATGTCTCTGATTTTGGTGGATAAGATGATGAAAGTGGTACTGAACTTTGAGTCATAGTCTATACCCCAAGAAGTCTCATAAATGGAGGGTTCTCTAATGTGGCCATGTAATGAGGCTCATACAAATGAAGATATCCTAAAGAGACACATGTCTCTCAATCTGACTATCAGATTATTGAAACAATAAAACCCAAAGAAATGGAAATTTACCCAGGAATCTCATGCTAGGAGGAGAGACCATTGTCATAACAGAAAGATATTTTTCACAGTTTTAACAACTTCTCAGAACATTTTACAGGATGAGACTGAAGCCCAGATAATAACAGGTCAGTGGTGGGTGGAATACATCTTGATGGGATTCCTTAGATGTGCATATCCTTGGCCCTCTATTTAAAGAGGATAGGTACAATCTGTCTGCTCTTATAAATATAATTTTATTGGAACATAGCCTTTTGAACTCGTAATAAATGGCTGCTTTTGTGCTTTAACAAGGATTGAATGGCTGTAATGGAGACCATTTGGCCTGTAAAAACTTAAGCTATTTACTATCTGGCTCTTTACACAGAGAAGTTTTCCCTTACATGATTTTCAGAAGAAAAGATCTTAGGTGATGAGGTAGGTGTCAGTTGTTGTTGATGCCCTATGTGGATTCTTTTCATCTGCCTTTGCATATTCCAGCTGGTGGAATTACTAGCCGAAAACTTACAAGCTTCTTTTTCTCTAGCTTCCCAGTTCCCCTGAGAAAATTGTCTGCAAACTTCATGCCCCACCATTCCTACTGCAGACCTTGACCAATGACTGATCAGTGTGTGCTCCACAACTTTTGTGTAGGATCAGGCTGAATCTGGTCCCTTGCTTGGGTCACAAATCATATATTCCAGCTAGCATCTACTCCCTCACCTACAGTCTTTCCTGTGTAAGTCACTTCAACAGAAAGTCCTCTGCCAAAATTTCTTTTAGAAACCTCATTCTTGGCAGAAGACAAGGTTCTTTTCAGATGTGGCCTAATCTTTGAGGTACTCCTCATGGAAGATGATCATGATAGCTTCAAAATCTGGCTGGGTGAACTGGATCAGGGAAGTCACCACATACAACTGTTCTAGTGAGCTCTTTCTTCTGCTTTTTTATTTCCCTGTAAACCAAAGCTCTATTTGA
The DNA here is from genome assembly GCA_907164525.1 of Lophiomys imhausi. Taxonomy (NCBI): domain Eukaryota; kingdom Metazoa; phylum Chordata; class Mammalia; order Rodentia; family Muridae; genus Lophiomys; species Lophiomys imhausi. The sequence continues at coordinate 2,261,074 of CAJQZJ010037357.1, read as the reverse complement.
CCCGATATATTTCAAAATTAAATATGAAAAAAAGAAAGAGATTGTTTTTCTCACATTTGAATCAGAGAAAGAATAAAGAGAACAGGATAAGTGATTAGGGCTGTATCAGTGGTTTCTATAAGAATATGGGATTTTGACTGAGGTCAATGATCAGTCAGGATGTTAGACCTTCAGAATCCATCTTTCCGACTGACCTCTGACATTTTGCATCCACACTTAAAACATCAAGTTTCTGAACTTAATCACTAGATATTCAGGTAGTAAAAATGCTTGACTTTGATATTTCTGGAAGAACACATTGCTGACTAATAAACTCAGCAGTAAAAGTAAGTTCATCAACTCTTTAATCATAGCTTGTTGTTGTCCACTTTCATAGTCACTGAAGTTGGCCCACGGCAACTGCTTAACACTTGCAATAAGTGAGTATGCCCATGCTGCTGGACAGGTCACAAAAACCTGTGAGTAGCTCATGTTTGAAGCCTCTGGAGGAGATCAAACCAGCTTACCAGTATACTGCAGAGCAAGTTCCAGGTACATCCCAGCTCTGAAACTGGTTTCTGGCAAATTTGTGTGCATGAATTCCTTGTTAAGGAGTGACCAGTGGGTAGGGGTGTGTCTGGGCAGAGCTCTGGAATGCATTGTTCCAGAAAAATTGTTATAACAGTTTTCAGCCTCCCTTTCTCAGACTGGCTGGAATTTCAATAATAGAAAATCTGCCCTTTGGAAGCTTACTTTATCTTACTACTTCAGTAGCAGAGGACTTTTGTGGGTAAGCCCACAGCATTTTATTTCCTTGCTATATTTGAGAAAGACATTGCCAGGGGCCTACTATATGTAAAACACACATTAATGTGTTGTTCATCATTTCTTATTTTAAAAAGTGCAGCAGGGAGAGAGGGAGAGGAAGAGGGAGAGAAACACTGAGTTCTTGCTTTGGCTTCATTTTTTATAAGACTTTGAAAACAGATGTATTCATTTATTTTATTTTATGAGTATGTGTGTATGCCTCAGTGTATGTCTGTACACCACATGAGTTCAGATACACACAGAGGCTAGAAGAGGACATTGTGTCCCTTGGAACTGGAATTACAGATAATTGTGAGACACTATGTTGGTTGTTGGAACTGAACTTGGGTCATCTGGAAGAGCATCTAGTGCTCTTAATCACTGAACCATCTCTCCAACCCCACATAGACTTTTTCCTCCTTTTCTAGTCCCTGTACTTGTCTTCTCTCTCCCAGCCTTCTATCTTCCAGGAGCTCCTTTGTACCTTGACTGACATTAGACAACTAACAGACAACTTATCAAGGCTTACAAACATGGCTCTTCTCTGAGCTTCCAAAATGGGGTTGTGTACCAATGATCACAAAAAGAGGAATGGAAGATGTCCTAGTTGGGTTACTATTGCTGTAATGAAACACTCTGAACAAAAGCAAAATGGAGAGAAAATGGTTTATTGGGCTTACACTTCTGTATCACTGTTCATCCCTAAAGGAAGTCAGGATAGGAACTCAAACAGGGCAGGAACCTGGAGGCAGGACTTGACACAGAGGCCATGGAGGGGTGCTGCTTACTGGCTTGCTTCCCATGGCTCACTCAGCCTGCTTTCTTATAGAATCCAGGACTACCATCCCAAGGATGGCACCATCCACAATGGCTGGGCCCTCCCCCATCAATCACTAATTAAGAAAATCCCCTACATCTGGATCTTATGAAGAAAATTTCTCAATTGAGGTTCACTCCTTTCAATTATCTCTAGCTTGTGTCAAGTTAACATAAAACTAGACAGGCCCCTACAATCTGGACCTTAAAATGCTACTGAGCATGTACCCTCAGCAATGGCCTCTCCTGACCTGTCACAGTGCCAAACCTTAGTTGCTCTCTATGTCCCATCCATGCCTTCAAGACTAGTACAACCTGGTTGACTCTTAGAATACCAAGTTTGGCTGTCAGTGTGAGGTATAATCGTAGGCGACTCTGGATCACAGCTTCTGTGTACTGACTCTCAGAAAACACTTCCCAGAAGATTTCACCTCATTGATGTTGGTATCTTCTTAATCACCACTAATTTTTCAGCTCCAACTAAGCAGCATCAATTGTACCATTAACACAAAGGTTTTAGATTAGTAGTTCTGGTCTCTTGTTAGTCACAGTTAATTCTTCAGTTCCAGCTAACCAGACACTGAAGATTCTCCACACAAATGTCCCAGTATAGTCTTCGCTTCCCTCTGAAACTTTACAAGTCAGGTCTATATCATTTGAACTGCTCTCAAAATTCTTATCTTCAAGGCTCTGACAGAATAGCCCACTGAGCTCTCAAGCCTCTTCCAGCCCAAAGTTCCAAAGTCCTCCACACTCCTCCCCACAAAACAGTCAGGTCTATCATATCAGTACCCACTATCCTTGTACCAATAGGAATGGATTTAATTAGGCCCTGAGGTAGACCTTTGGTGTTTCCAGGCATGAAATAGATTAAAAGCCTACTGAAATTTATTTGATCTGTATTAGTGGAAAAATTCTTAAACAAATGAAAGGAAGGCTACATTGGATCATGTCAAAAGGCAATATTGGACCATGAATCAATTTCCAGACTTGAGCCACTTTGCAGGTCCATAAACACTTGAATGAAGAGAAGGCTGGGTTCCCCTGAGAAAGGACCTTAGAAAAAGGAAAGATAAAATATGTGAAAGCTTTACTATTAGCCTTTCCCCAGTCCTTCCCTAAAGGAATCTATTGCCTTTTATAAGGGTAATTATACACTGGGGGGGTGGGGGGAACAATCAGACTTTCCAGGGTCTGTTGGATACTGGTTCTAAGTTGATGCTGATTCTGGGAACTCAAGAAACATTGTGACCCTGTAGTAAAAGTAGAGGCTTATAGATATCAAGTGATTATTGGAGTTTTGACTGAATTCTGACTCACAGTAGGTCCAATAGGTCCCTGAACTCATTCTGTGATTATCTTCCTAGTCTCAGAATATATAATTGGGATAGATATAAATGTTTATAATATTTAAACTTGTAATATTAAAAGAATGTCCTTCAAAGGACATTGTCACCTATTCTAAATTTATGATATGTGTTTGTATAAGGGATAGTTATATAATATGAGGCATAATTATGACCTGGTTAAATATATATAACACATTTTACAATTGTATATGGGATAGTTATATCATGTTTAGGCATTATTATGACTTGGTTATTGTTTTCATTTGGAAATTAATTATGATGTACAAAGATATGATTATGAGTCAAGTTCTCAAAGCATGGACTTGTAATGGCTATGATTGGCTGTCAATTTGATATCTGGAATTAACTAAACCCTAAAATAGAGGACACATATCTATATTATTGCTTAATTTGATTTTTTTTCCTTAATTTGAAGTGGGAAGATCTACTTCTAATTTGGATTTTTTTCTTTTCTTTTTTCCTTTTTTAAATGTTTATTTATTACTTCAGGTTACATCTCCATCACAGTACCCTCTTTCCACCCTTCCCAGTCCCACCTTTTACACCCTATTCCTTCCATCCTACCCCTCTGGAGTGGAATGTCCCTACATAACAGTCCCCAGCCCCATTTCAGCAGTCATATGAGGGCCAAGAGCCTCCTCATACACTGGAGGCCTACAAGGCATAACCACTAGGGCAAAGTATCTCATTGACAGGTAACAAAGTCTATGTTCCTGTTCCCTTTGGCACATTGGTTGTAGCATAGTTATCCTGTATTATGTGTCTTTCTACCTCAAAAATCCAAATTAGCTTTTACAAATAAAGCTGTTATGAACATAGATGGGGAGATGTCCTTGTGGTTTTGTGAGGAATCATTTGGATGTATACCCAGAAGTAACATGTCCTTCAACCGAGGAATGGATAAAAGAAACTGTGGTACATCTTCACAATGGAATACTACTCAGCCATCAGAAACAACAAAATCATGCAATTTGCAGCCAAATGGATGGAGCTAGAGAAGCTCATTCTGAGTGAGCTAACCCAGACTCAGAAAGATGCACATGGCATCTATTCACTTATAATCGGATTGTAGCCATAGTAGGACATTGAAAGACATCTTACTTCTGGGTATACATCCAAATGATTGCTCACCAAACCACAAGGACATCTCCCCATCTATGTTCATAGCAGCTTTATTTGTAATAGCTAATTTGGATTTTTGAGGTAGAAAGACATATCTTTAATTCAGATCTTGAAGTTGGAAGACACACCTTTAATCCAGATCTTTGATGTGAAAAAACCACCTGTAATCTGGGCCGTGCCTTTTGCTGGAAGCCTATGTAAGGACAGGGAAGAAGGAAACTTTTGCTTTCTGCCTGCTTGCTTCTGCCTTGCTAGCAAGTTTATTCCTTCAGTGGCATCAGAGCCTATTTCTTCAGGATTCTAGTGTATACTGAAGACCAGCTGAGACATCCAACCTCATGAACTAAACAGCTACTGGATTCCTGAATCTGTTGTACATAGACAGCAATGGTTGGATTATCTGGACCACAGACTGTAAGTCATTCTAATAAATCATATATATATATATATACACACACATATACATATACATATACTGTTACTCTAGAGAACCCTAACTAATAAACAAGGTATCTTTCATTCTTTTATAGTTCCTCCTCTTGTATCATAAAAATAATTTGACCAACTCTGTTAGGAGATAAAACAAAATTACAAGATGAGTAAGATTCAAATTCTCAGTTGACAAGGGTCCCTCAGCACACTGAAGGAATAGTTTGTGGGGTCTTCTGTCATTGATCATAGCTTTGGTCATCTGTGAAGATAGCACAATGATCCTAGTCTTGGTTAGACATGACAGAACTTATAGGGTTTTTTTTTTTCAGAGGGAACATAATTGACCTTTAGAACAGGACATGCCCAGGGACTATACCTGTATTGGGATAACTATGAAAAGTGATCCTTTCCCAACTAGTCAAAAACATCACATAATCCCAAAAGTCATAGAAATATTATTCACTAAGTAACATTCTTACTTGCCTTCACAGTTTTTTTGATTCAATAAAAATATATTCAACAGCTTTGAAGGGATGTACTCCATCAATGATCACAGATGACTGCAGGAACACATCTTCTAAGTGACTAGGCTATGCATACTATATGTTGAGGATGGACAATTGGCTCTGGTTTACCAACATTTCTCAAGAAAATATTTGGCCATTTTTGGAGATGCTGTTTGGTTGTACATGTGACAAGTGACATCTTGGAAAACCTGGGCATTGCATAAAAATTTTTCAGAAGTCCACAGGATTACTTCTTCAGGGAAAACTGGCATATAGAATTCAACCTAAGATTGTTTTCTGCCTCCATCTTGCTAAGGATGCGTATTTGCAGAGATGGTTGTTTGGCCTTGACCATAGATTGTTCTGTTTGTGAGAATGTTGACTCCTGACCTAAATACCTGTGTTAAATTCCAATAGGTGAAATAGTATGACCCTATTCAGATTGATGACAAAAAAAACAAATACAAAACAAAAAACCAAACCAACCAACCAAACAAACAAACAAAAAACCAAAACAGTAAACAATGGACATACATTTGTGAAAGGGAATACCTAACAAGCTGTCATTATTTTATCAATGTAGTTTCCCCTCGCTGAAACTGGTCAGGTGTTATTCACCCTATAAACTAGGCCTGATAGGTTTCATTATGGAGGATTTCATCAATAGATGAAACATTGGAAACACGTCTTTCTTTTGAGAATGTTCCAGGCTATAGGTAGGATGTGCTAATGTGAGGTATGTGTTGGGTGGGGCCTTGTCACAGATTGTGATAGTCATGGTAGATATGAGTAAGAAAGTACTACTTGTTTAGAGTTGGTGGCTATGTCTGGGGGTATACACCTTTCATCTCAGCACTCAGGTAGTAGAGGCAGGTGGTTCTCTGTGAGTTTGAGGCCAGCCTGGTCTACATAGTTATAGGCATTCTAGCTAAGGCTACAAGGTGAGACCCTGACTCAAAAGGGGAGTGGTGGTAGGAGGGATATATCAGGCTTTTGGGGACAGACCTATATATAATCCCAGTACTCAGGAGGCTGAAGCAAGACTGTTGATATCTCAAGGCAGACTGGAATGCATAGCAGAGTCCCATCTCAAACCAAACCAAACCAACCAACCAAACAATCAAACAAACACACAAAAACAAAGGTGTGGGTGACTTATGGGAAAAGAGAAAAGATGAACAGAGTCAACAATCATAGGTGACATTAATCTCATAATTCTAAGCCTGAAAAAAACTTGTGGATATTGAGGAATAAAAAGGAAAGGAACAGGAAAAGTAAAGTTGTAAAATATAAATAGCAGAGCAAAGATAAGAAATGCTGATGTAACTCACATTTGAAGGTTATACCATGAGGATACACAGACTCAGAAATTACAAACCAAAGCTGAGTGTAGGTGTATACTTGTAGTCTTAGCACTTCAGAGGTGAAAGCAAGGGGGTGGCAGGTTTCAGGTAAGACTGTGCTACACAGTGAGTCCAAGGCTTACATAGACCCTATTACAAAAAAAAGGAGGGCCTTTTCCTCTTCCTTTTGAGGCATTTTTGGGCCACCCATTACAATGTAGATACAGCCAAGTCCGAGAACCATAGAATACCAACCAATCCCAAAGATGTCACAGAAATGGTAGTAAGAAATTCTAGTTACAAGTTTTTCCAAATAGAAGCAGGCAAACAATTTGAAAACCCTTAGTGTAAGAACTGAGGTCCTTGTAAAATACAACAAAGTTTAGGCCAAGATCCTAAAAGGATCAAGCACAAGCTACATCAACTTGCCTTCTTCGTTATTTACCCCAAGCTTTGGAAGTATGGTTGTGTCCATATTGCCAAGGATCACAGGCTCTGCCCACTAGAGGCAAAGACTCAAACCAAGGCTTTATCTGTCTCACATTCTAGTTCACGTTCTCAAAGGGGCCCAGGCCCCATGAAGGTCCCATAGTAGAGGTCTCTGACTGCTAATATAACAGACTAGTGAGCCCTACTCACTACTGCCTACAGATGTCTTGTGTCTTGTTTGTTTCTAAAAATAAACCTGAAGCAAGAAAAGAAAAGGAACACAGGAAGAGAAGGAATTAGAAGTCCGAATAAGAAATAAGGTTGGGGCAAAAGGGAAATGAAATTGGAATGTGGTCTCATTCTGTCATCTTGGGAATCCCCTATCCAAGGTCACTTTCTCATGTTGTCTCCTTTGGACAGTAGATTGATTCACACAACTTTTGAGATGCTCTGAAGTTCCTAGATAAACAAGGTTTTCTTGAGAATTCTTACTACAAGTTGTGTCAAGTTTGGGGGCAATGAAATTAGAGATATATGGTTGCACTATTTGATCTTTTGATCCCTAAGTTTATGTAGCCAAATGAAAAGCATCAGGCTTTATTTTCTGCTAGTAAGTCAGACGTGCTGAAAGTCTGAGTCAAAGAATGAGGAAATCTGCAACCATGGGCTTGCTTTAGGTTTTAGGAAATACTGGGGCAATTTAGGCAGAAGTGTTATAGAATTTCATTAAGTTTATATATTCTTTCTCCCACATTCATAGATTTTTGTGCCCCAGAGGGCACAAGGGACTTAGGAAACCTGAGGAAAAGGGGAACGGGAGTTAGGAACAGAAGAGTACAGGGTAATTAAGGGAGGCTTCCATAAGATAGTCTACTGGATCATCACAGTCAGGGAGTACAAGAAAAACTACTACAGGTGAGCAAATGACCTGTCATTGTGTCAAAAAGCTTCTATCATAATAGGATATGGAGAAAATGGAAGGACTGAGAAAAAAGGCATGTTGGTAGTTAAGGGACCCATGTAATAGACATGAACCTATATGTCAAGGAGAGGCCCTTTACTATGCATATATATGTGCCACCGGGCATATTTGGAGGTCAGAGGATGACTTAGAGTTCTCTCCTTCTATCACATGGGTTCCAGAGATGTATCTCAGGTTGTCAGGCTTGGCATCAAACATCTTTACCTACTGTGCCATCTCATCTCTCCAGTCCTCCTCCAAGCTCTTTAAAGAGAAATAACATAAGTTTTGTGGTGTGAGGTTTTCTCTCTGTGACTCATGCTGTCATAAAAGTGCTGTGCTAAGTGATGAAGTGAATACATTTGGTCTGACCACCTATCTTACACTTCTGAACATTATGACAAAGGCTGATACAGCTCATAGATAGTGGAGGTCTTAACCAGTTGTTGATGTTAGAGAGGAAGATTTCTCATTCCCTTATTAACAGGACTAGATTATTTCCAGGTCAATGTAAGGGACAAAAACTTCAGAAATGATATTTTTAGACTTCCTATTATGGAACTGGAGAGATTGCTTGGTGGTTAAGATCACTTGATGCTCCTGTGGAGGACCTGAGTTCAATTCCCAGCACTCACATGGCAACTCACAACCATGTATAACTCTAGCACTAGGGGACCAAACCCTGTCTCTGGCCTTCATGAGTGGGTACCAGGCATGTATGTTATGTATATGCATATGTCCAGATAAAACACTCATATCCATAAAATATAAAAAGCAAACAAACAAACCCTAAACCTCCTAGTTGTCCCAAGTAGCTCAATACATCTCTCTCTTTTTGAGTAGTTGGGAAATCTTTGTCCATGGTGTGGACTTCACCCCAACACCAGGTTTGAGAATGACTTGTGATTGGGGGGGTGAGTTTATATTAAGGACTTTTTTGGGAGAAGCAAAAGAAGTTCAAGTTCTAAAGTTGAGGTGGAGCTGAGGAGCAGGATTAGGAATAAAGAAGCAGAACGGGGAGACCAGGAAGTCAGAGAGACTCAAGAAAACTGGGGCTGGAAAAGGCAGAAGCAGAGTGAGAGACAAGGTCTTTGTTGAGGGAGAAGGCTGAAGTTTAAGAGACTTCAAGTCTCACCACTTACAGAATGAAGCTGGGTAAATTGTGTCACCCAGAGTAAAAGAGGCACTAGATAAAAACATGGTGAGGCATTTTGTCTAACATGTGGTGATCAGACTAGGCTGTGTTCTCATTTACTTTATACTATGCAGAACAGTGGTTTACAGGTGGTACATTATATAAGTAATGCCCTCGTATACAAAAGCAATTTGCTATATATATTGTCTATGAAAGTAAACAGCTACCATCTGTCCAGCATGAATCATAAAGCACTGACTGATAATTAACTTATTTACACAGATAAATATTACCACCTATAAGAGCATCACTATAAATCAGGAGCACATGGCATGTGGGAATATCAAAATGGTATAAAAGAAACTAAGCCTGGAAACTTACAGATACTAGACCAATGAATGATGTAATATACCACCTGGATGGAGCATTGTGGCTCCCACTGACAATCAGGTCATCAGACCTCCAGTTGCATGTGTCATAGCATCATCAGGTCCTGATCTAATTCTGTCTCCAGGACTTCAGCTCAGCATGATCCCCCTGTTTGATCCAACCGTCTCCAATTGTTATTCATTGGGTCTTAGTAAGCCTGGGACCACATGTTAAATAAGCTCTGTCTCTTGAATCAGCTCTGCACCTTGACCAGTGACTGGGTGAACTGGCTTGCTTATTAGATTAATATCTAACCAAATAGAACAACTCTGTGCATCTCTGTCAATTCTGTCTGTCATCTGCTGCAAGGACCCAGTGAATCTAATAGCTACTCTAACTCTTTTTAGTCAATCAGTACTTATATTTCATGTGTAAAGTTTGATGTATAATCTGATGTTAATATTAGAAATTAAGACCATAATTAAAGGGCCCATGATTGTCAAATCCTGTGACAATTAATTAATAATAATTTTCAACTTGATGAGATCCAGAATCACCTAGGAGACAAACCTCTCAGCACATCCATGAGAAAGTTCTTAGATTAGATTGACTGAGGTGGGAGGAAGACCCACCTTGAATGTGGGCCATACTATCCCATGGGCTGGTATCTTGGGTTGAATAAAAATGAGAAAGTGAGCTAAGCACCAGCATCCTTCACTCTCTGCTTCCTGATTGTGGATGCCATGAGACCAGTAGCCTCAAGTTCCTTCTTCTTAGCCTTTCCTACCATGATGGACTGTTGTATGAAAAATGTTAAAATATGATTTTTTAAGGATATGGGCAACATAAAAAAGTTGGGTGCCCTATGTTGTATGAAATAATTAATTATTATTTTTATGTTAAATAAAGGCAGATTTATTGGGTAGGAGAGGGGAAGAGAAACACCATACACATGCAGAGAGAGAGAGAGGGACAGAGACAGAGTGGGGGAAGGAGGCAGAGAGGGGATAGAATAGAACAGGGGAGAGGAAGAGAGAGAGAGGAAGAGCAAAATAATTAATTATTAATAATTGAAATATATAGTTTTTATGGTGGCAGAGTTTTCCCTCAATCTGACACATAAATAAACATGCTCAGATAACTGATGGATTTTAGTAAGCCTTTACCTGGGCCTATACAATCTTAACCTTCTAGTCAGCTTTCTATTCTAATTCCACAGATAAGATTCCAAAATATTTACATACAGCCCATTGGCTGTTTCTCTCCATGCTATGCCAATGCTCCAGGCCACGTGGAGTTCTGATCTTCCATCTAACTCATGTTGTGTCTTTCTTTTCTCTCCTCCTCTTTCCTCTCCCTTTCATGTCTTCTCCTCTAATCTGTTTCCTCCCCCAAAAATCCACAAATCTTAGCTTTGCCTACTTCTCTCTTTGCTTCAGTCTCAGATTTACGTAACCTTTAATTAACCAATCAGAGAAATGGATAGCAAGCAAGGACACACAGCATCACTTAATATATGTGCATGTGAGCTCTTATAGTAGGAAGGTAGCAAGCGGACCTCGGGGAGCAAATTGATTAACATTTAGAATACACAATAGATGGCCAGGCATGGTAGCACATACCTTTAATCCCAGCACTCAGGAGTCACTCAGGAGGCAGAGGCAGGCAGATCTCTGTGAGTTCAAGATTAGCCTGCTCTACAAAGTGAGTCCAGGACAGCCAGATATACACAGAGAAACCCTGTCTTGAAAAACCAAAACTAAAACTAAACAAAAGAAAACAAAACAACAAAAATAGAATACACATTAGATCACCCCATCAATGGACTGTGTCCTCAAACAGTGAGTCAAAATAAACCTTTTGCTTTTGTCAGGTATTTTGTTACAGCAGCAATAAAGTCACTAATACAATAAACAAGTAAAACCAGTAGTACTTGTTGAATTAAAGTGAATAAAATTGGTATAGCTTGTGAATTTATTGTTAGTAAATGTTAACATTGTGAAAAGGCACAAATATATCTGCCTATGTTTCAGTTTACATTGAGACCACTTTTCTGCTTGCCCACAGAATCCGAAATGGAAGTAAGACTATAAATGCAGTGACCTATTAAATAATATGTTTGGTAACACTTTCAAAGAATCAAAGCCTGAAATTTATGCCTTAAGGAAACACAACAGAACAACAGATCAGGACGAAGAATTGCCTCTAGTCCAGAGCAGTCCCCAAGGACAGAGGAAGAAAGGGTTTTTCAGCATACTCTTGTCCTTGGAAACTTCAAAAGGATCTGAGGCTTATCTCCATACTATCCAAATCAAATTGCTTAAAAATATTTAAAAAGACTAGGAAGTCAAAGACTTTATTCTATGGATAATGTTTGCATTGGGGAGCATCTCAAAATTAGGTAATTTCTTGAGACAACGCAGAGTTGGAGTTGCTTTAGATCAAGAAGGAAAAGGTATATGACTTTGGTTTTGTTCAAGACTTCAGCTTAGCTAGGAAACTTTCAAATCAGATAGGTTGCCTTCTGTATTAGTCAGGGTTCTCAGAAGTAATGAAACTTATAGACTGACTCTCTCTTCAAATATATATGTGTGTATATATATATACATATATGTTCATATATATATTCATATTTATATATAAAGGGGATTTATTAGAATGGCTTACAGGCTGTTGTCCAGCTAATCCAAAAATGGCTGCCTATGAATGGAAAGTCCAAAAATCCAGTAGTTGTTCAGTCCATGAGGCTGGATGTCTCATCAGGTCTTCAGTATATCCTACAAATAGATAGAAGTAGGCTCTAATGCTAGTGAAGGAATGGACTTGCTAGCAAGGTGAGAGCAAGCAGGCAGAGAGCAAAAACTTCCTTCTTCCATGTTCTTATATAGGCTTGGAGTAGAAGATGTGGCCCAGATTAGAGAGAGGTGTGTCTTCCCACCTCAAAGATTTAGATTAAAGGTCTGTCTTCCCACCTCAAAGACCTAGATTAAAGGTCTCTCTTCCCATCTCAAAAATCCAGATTATGAGTGATCTTTCCACCTCAAATTAAGCAAAAAATCCCTCACAGTTGTGTCCCCATCCATTGTTGCATTTTAGTTAATTCCAGATGTAGTCAAGTAGAAAACCAAGAATAGCCATCACACCTTGTTTTCTTTCCATAGGTCTTTTCTTCTTCTCCATTTCCACTGATTCCCACTTTCCATTCCTCATTCCCTGATCATTAAATGATATTAGATTGCTTACAGACAATTGTTAAGGCTTATAATGATAGTTTTTTTAAGTACTTTTCTCTCTGATGCCAAAAAGAGATTTCAGTAATGTTCCCCAGAAAATGGCCTAGAAAGTAAATTATCTCAACATTTCTGAGTACAAGTTTCATGGAAGTTCAAGACAAAGAAAGTTAAAACCTGAGAGAATACCAATGTCATATACTCCTGTCTTCTTAATCCTGCTTCAGCTAAGAGGGGTTATCTCATGTTGAGGAGCTCTGTGATCTGAACCAGATGAATGAAACCTGTAACCTGAACTGAGACACTATTGTTCTAGAAACTTTATACTGTGTTTCAAAGCACAGTATCATAACTTGAGATCTACAAATTCATCTGAGCTGGCTTGTGAAACTCAGTGTGACCCCTTTCTGGTTTACATACTTTGATATCTATCTTAGTCTTTTGGGGTTGCTGCAAGCTACTATAAAGTGAGTGCTTAGAAACAATAAAAATTTCTCACAGTTCTGAATGCTGAATGTCTGAAATTAGGAGAGAGGCATAGTAATGTTCTTTTTCTGAGTTTCTATCTGAACCAACATTTCCCAGGCTTCCTTCATTGACTAAGGACTAGCAATTCTCCAGGAACCTTCCAGGTTTTTGGCACCCTTTGGGAACTGCTGAGGCACCCAGCCTTGAGAATAGAGTAACTTGTTCACACTGTTTATGTAATCTATTTTATTTGGCTTCTTATACCTCTATCTCCCTTCAAATCCTTATCCACCCTAATCCCTTCCAACCTCCCAGCACTAGGTAGGAGAGAAAGGTTAGAGGGGAAAGGGTTGTAGACCTCTATAGGCTACTTCCTGTTGAATAGGGATATACTTCCTTAGGGCAAGTCCAATCTTCATCATCAGAGTATCCAGCAGTCCAGCAAACCAGCAATAGCAAACACAGCATCAAGATGAATCAGCATTAGCTTGGGGCATTATCAGAGATAGCAGCAGCCACCTTCCCCTCTTCTTCTTCTTTGGAGTGCCTCCCTTGTCCTCTTGGGGCTCTGACATTTATACCCTCTTGTCGCGTTGACCTTGCCCAGCAAGAACGACGCAACTCGCAAAAGCTCTTCTCAAGCAGTTTATTCAGGTCCCTT
>CAJQZJ010037357.1:2174674-2247436 GCA_907164525.1 Lophiomys imhausi | reverse complement strand
TTTCTGGCAATAAGCCAGGCGCCATCTTAGGGTTTCGGCTCACCACACCCTCTCAAGAGTTCTCAGAATTAAACTATCTGCAGCTGGCACAAATCATGCCCCTGCTAGTGCACACGGCAATTATAGTTAACAGCTGTGGACAAACTGAAGCAGGCCTATATCCCACACCTGGAATTAAAACAAAAACCTGTATACATAACATAAATGGATTTTTAAAAAGACCGAAATTATCACTACAATAACTACTAGTTTCTCAGCCTTTCATGTGTGAGATAGCTGTTGTTGTATTATTTTAATCATATTGTTTTACATTATTTAATAAATTCTTTTATTAAATATATTTTTACATATATTTATTTATATGTCATCATTCTATTAGTTGTTTTCCCTCTAGAGACTCCTGACCAACACAATGTCCTCCTCAAAGATATTTCAGAAAGACCCTTTGTCTCCTTCTCCTCTGTGATGGTGTGATACAAAGGTACCATCTAGGAGAAATATCAGTCTCTCTAGCTATGGAATCTGCTTGTGTCTTCACTTTGTACTTCCCAGACTCCAGTTTGTGAAACACAAATGTGCGCAATTTAAGAGCTATGGTGACTATGGTGTTTTGGTCCAGCTTTCTGGATGGATTAAGACTGTGCTCCTTTTCGATTAAGGGGGAGGCAAAATCACCCTGCCTCCTCAGCAACTTCACTCTCTTATAGGTTCTGCTGAGAGAAGTACCAAAAACAGAAGAAAGGCAGACATTCTTTGCCCAGTAGTTAGACCTCTGAGGTTATCTATTATGCGGGATGAGCCCAGCAGTCCTTATTACTGGAATCATCCATAGCATGCACGAAGCCACTGGCTTTCTCAGGCTGAATGTGGGACTCAACATGTGGTCAGAAGTTCGTGATCAAGGAAGGGAGTCTAGACAACTTGGTGAGTGACTTTGGGTAGTTTTGTAGTTTTATGGGCAAAATCATTCTTGAGAATTCTCAAATCCCTCCTGATCTGTCTCTGGAACATGCCCATGCTCTTCTCTATGTCTTCTAGTTGACAGATAGCTTCACCAGCACAGAAGAAGCAAGACTGTCAGGGAATGGAGTCAGGAGGGAGGAAGAGTAACTGAAATTGCCAGTACTGTTATGTATCCAGGAGAGGACTGGATGAACCACTTGACTCTAAAACCAACCAGGGAAAAGACAAGGTTGTGTCAAAGCTTCTTACTCCACATCTGTATTCATCAGGAACAGAGAACTTATGAAGTTCTCCTTAAAAAAAAAAAAAGTAGGGTTAATTATATGTGTATGATGTGAGTACTGGAGATATGCAAGTGTCAGGAAATGCATGGGGAGGTCAGAGGACCCCTTTGTGGAGTCAATTCTTTTTATGAGTTCTGGGGACAATACTGTTGTCAGAACTCCTATGGCAAGTGCTGTATTCACTGTGCCACCTCACAGGCCTTGAAGTTGTCTTGTATCATATCTATTTCCTCACCCAGAGATTTTCCTAAATAGCAACACTCTTCTCTCTTGTTTTGTTCTAATGCTCTACTCCAGCTGGCTCATGCATTCTAACCTTTCACATACCACCTGCTGTTTGCTGCCCCTTCTCCTTTAAGCACATTGCTTCTCCTTCCTGGAATGTGTACCCCTCTCATATCTGGTTCTCCCAGTCTTCAAAAACTGACATTGAGTCCCAGGTCTTCTCAATGCCTAAACAGTCTTCACTCACTGGTAAAATGTCCTTGTTGGATACCTCTAGTGCTTAGTGTCTGGATCTCTCCCTAGAGGTTAGCCCCTTACATGCAGCCCCGCATTGAATTTTCTTGTACTAGACTTACCATGTGGTCAAAAACTACTGTCCAAATAATTTGATCTAACTTGACCCAAAGTTGACCACTTCTTAAGATCTCTTTACCAAGACCTCCTCACTTTTTGCTAAGGTATTTCTTGGCCTTCCTTTATCTTTGGCTGCTTCCTTTATCTTCTTAGAGGTGGAGTTTTGCAGACTAGCTATCATAAATAGCAAACAAACAACCAAAACTAAACAAAAAAGAAACAAACAAAAACAAAATCCCAAAAAATCATTGTGAGACAAGAATTGATGGTGGTGGTATTCAGTCCAGTTCTCTAGTTTGAGTTGTAGTGCATTACCTGATCTAGGTATACAGCAACTAGAAAGTAATTACGCATATCTAAGGCTGAAATAAAAACATCTTTTAATTTATGCATATTACTTTTTCAAATGACTATGGTGTTGATAAGACACACATATTTATTCAGTTACCAAGGCTGAACTACTTAGCAAGCAGAATTGTTAAATGTTTCTTTTGGCATTGAGTTCTGTGGAATATTACTGAGGCAGTCAGAATACAGTGAATGTCAGTGACCCAAGATATGACCTCATCAAAAGGGATATAACACAGGCCAAAGTTGGTGCTATGAACTATTTAAAGCTAATTACATGGTGCTTGAGATGTTAAACACCATCATATCATGTCTTTCTCTAGCTAAAATATCCAAGAGTTTCTCTGGAAGCTTATTAAGCACTCCCAGCATACTCTGATGGATAGTTTTTAAATGACAGACCTTAAGAAGTATGTGTGGACAAAGGAAAAAAAAAATATAAGGAACTACATACAGCACTACTCTTTAAAAAAATACAGTTTTTTATTAGTTCTTTGAAAAGTTCAAACAAGCTGGGTGTGGTGGTACATGCCTTTTATCCTAGCACTCAGGAGGCAGAGATCAACCTGATCTATGGAGTGAGTTTCAGGACAGGCAAAGCTACACAGAGACACACTGTTTCAAAAAGCTAAAAACAAAAAAGAAAACATGGCAGAGGTGATTGGAAAAAGAATAAGATAGTCTGAAATAACCAGAAAAAGCACCCTTAGGTTCTGACAGCATCTGAAACAAAACAAAAGGAAATAGTTACAACTTTTTGAGTTAGAAAAGTGGACAGATCCAGCCAAATCATGTGGCATCTCTGCTGGTAGGGACTGCTCTAGGGAGTGGGAATTCTGGGAAGGAAGTACATCATCTCATAAAAAGACTATTTCTTCCTCCTATCTGCTTAGCATAACTTAAGGTGGTCCCACCTTCCTGAGGGTGGTACCTTAACCAGGTCATTGACCCTGTCTGAGTAAAATGTTAGATCTTCACCCATCCTAGCAATTTCATTCTCTTTACCAGGCCTTACTACATAACCTTTCTATAGCTTTTAGGAGGTGTGGTGATGAACACTACTGTTGTGCTCACTTTTCCTGAGGAGACACAAATGAACGTCCAATCACCCAGATGAGCTCCAACAAGACATCAAAGTATGATTTCACCCAAATCCAACTTGAGGACACCATCGAGTTTGTTAGGCTTATAGAACATTGGTGAGGGATTGCTTATAGGATCACGGTGACACCCAAACATCTGCATCACCACAAAGTCCCTCCCATCACGGATGATGACCTTTTGGAAGCTGCATCATTAAGAGTCCTGCTTTTAATCAACGTTTTACTTCTATGTACACTCTAGTATCTCCCAAGATCACTTGCAGTCAAGGGCAAGGAGTGATAGCTGAAATAGCAGGCTAGGATCACCTGACTCTGTCTAAGGAACGTCAACAGTTCCATTACTATTACCATTACCTGGCTACCACTGTATTTTTCTTCTCTGGTGGCCATGGATATGGGGCAAAGTTCAAGGTGGCATCTTGTTACAACTGAAGGAAAAAGCACCATGCAGCAGTCACTCAAGCATCACTTTTTACTTATTGCCATTAGTTATTTAAGAGTCACTGTTCTCCATGCCCTGGGACTAAAAGAAGAAAAAGAGCTACTTAGGATACAATAGATTAAAAGTACAAACACATTGAATATATAATTAAACCAATTTTGACCATTTCATTACTGAGCTGTAACTCACAGAAGGGTTCAGGAACACAGGGAAGGTTCTACAGACTTAAAGGGTAGATGAGAAATGCTACAAAACTTGTTCTGAATTTAGGTATTCAATAATATTTTCTTTTCTTTTCTTAAGCTATCATTTGTATACCATTTGCACAGAGCAGGAACCCTATGTAACCATTGTAGAATACATTCTTTGCTATGAAGATTGTGAAGGATTGCTTTTGACTATCTTTATGGGGGACTTTTGTTTTCAATATAGGAATATAGAGTTTTTAGAATATAATTTTCAATGGAATTCTTATACACTCTCAGTGGGTATGAAAATTATTGTAGCTAGTACCAAGTTTTCTTTTTTAAATCCTAAAAATAGAACTATCATATAATCCAGCCATACCACTTCTGGCTACCTTCCAAGGGATATATACTCAAAAGTAATTTTACTATAGAGATCCCTGTACAGTTATGTTTATCATGTTGATAGCAACAATAGCCAAGGTATGGAATCAGCCTATGGGCCCATCAGCAAAGGAATGGATAAGAAAAAAGTGGTATATATGCAATATATATTATTCAGCCATAAAGAAGAGCAAAATAATTTCATTTATAGTAAAATGGATAGAAGTAAGACCATCATGTTAAAAACCATAAGCCAGACTCAGAAAGAAGGTAGTTACCACAGTTTTCTCTTATATATGAAACCTAAAAATTACGACAGGAAAGCAGGAGGGAGACTATTAGAGAAGAGGAAGGGAATGGAGGCTGGGAAGACAGCAGACAACAAGAAAATGGGGGTGGACATCATCAAAATATAATATGTTTACATCTAATATAAATTGTTACATATATAAATTGTCACAATAAAGTCTATTCTTCTGTATAGTTAATTGATGCTAATTTTAAAAAGAGACATTACCAAGCATACAACTGGAATATCAGAGGGAGAAATATGTGAATAGTGACTTACAGCTTTCAGAAGTTAATGACATGTACTAAACCACAGCCAAGAATGTCAAGAACAATAAATACACAAGTAAAAACCAAACACAGTGATTACAGCCCTCCTCAAATGCCCACATAGACATAAAGTCTAGGCAAGGTAGTTTCAGCTATGTTGGGTTTCTTGAGTTCTTATATGTTTTTTTGGGTCAGCTTGCTAATTTATGAAAAGAAGCCAGGTGGAATTCATGTGGAAACTGTGTTGAATTTGCTGTAAATAAAATACAAAGAGAAAACCTGCAGTGCCCAAAGGAAAAAAAAAAAGACACATTACAAACAGAAAAAAGGCAAGAACTACAGCACAATTCTTGTCAGAAACCTTGCAAACCAGTAGACAATGAGTGGCACTTTTAAAATGGTGCAAGGCAACAAACCTTTTAACCCAGTATTCCTAAAGCTAGAAATAATACCTTTCAAAAATTAAGGAGAAATAAGCACCTTCTCAGAAAAATGAAAAAAAAAAAGAGAGAACTACTTTATAAGAAAAATTAAAGGAGCTGTTTCAGGCAGAAAGATAATGCTGTACCAGACTAAGGAGAAAATTTGAATTGGCACAAAGAGACAGGAGCACTTCAAATGGATCAAACTGAAACTATTTTTTCTAAGTTAATGTAAGATATATATATATATATATATATATATACTTTAGTAGATAAATAATTTACCACAGTTTCTCCAAATGAGTTTTTAATAGTACTAGGGAGACAACTCAGCAAGTAAGATCACTTGCTATACAAGTATGAGAACTTGAGGTTCAATTCCTCAGTACCCACATAAAAAGTGGGGTGGTGATTATGTACCTGCCTCTGACTCAGTACTACTGTGACAGAGACAGGATTACTGTGGCTTGCTAGCTGCCAGTCTGTCTCCAAGTTCAGTGAAAGACCCTGTCTCAAGGACATAAAACAGAGAGTGATAGAATAAAGCCTCTGACATTCTCTGGCCTGTGTGCATGTACATATACCACACAATTCCTCTATATATGTATGTATGTATGTATGTATGTATGTCCACACATATGTATGATCTATCTATCTATCATATATATATATATATCTCACACACAATTAAAATAAAAAGTAAATACATAAATACATGAAGATCAAGTTCAATTTAACTATTTTTTTTTAAGTTTTGACTACTGGTGCTTCTGGTATCCTAAGAATCCTTTGCCTCCCCCTCTAGATTTCAAATTCAGAACTTTGATCCATTTTAAGTGAACTGAATATATAGTATGAGATAGTGGCCCAACTTAATTAATTTCTTTTTTCTATTATTATTATTATTGGAGTCAAGGTTCTACTATGTAACCCAGTCCAGCTTTGAACTTTCAACTCTCTTGAAAATTGATTTTTATATATTGATCTATCTTGAAAATTTATTGAACTTATAGGTTCTTATAGTTTTTCACTGTTTTTTAAAAAAAATCTTTAGTAGGTATACAAAATAGTGGGTTTCTTTATGGCTTTTAATAAATATATACATGTATAATATATGCATGCTGGGCTCTGCATATGAAATAAAGTGGATTGCTTTAGGTTTTCTATTATTTTAATCATGTTATCTGAAAATTGAGATACTTTTACTTCTCGCTTTCCTATCAGGATGTCTTTTACTTCCTTTCCCTGCCCCCATTACAATGATGACAAAAAAAAAAAGTAAGAGTGGACAATAGTAAGTGTTGCCTTGGTCCTGATTTTCTGGGGAAAGCAATCACTCATTTACCATTAAGTATGATATTAACTTTTTTCCTTTTACATTTTCATGTATGTGTACACTTGTGTATGCATGTTTTTCATGTGTGTGGGTGCGTACTTATTTGGTGAAGCTCAGAGGTTGATGTCAGAAATCATCCTTGATTGTTTTTCTGCTTTATTCTTTGAGGCAGGGTCTCTCAGTTGAACCCAGAGCTTGCCAATGCTGCTAGTCTTGTTTTCCAACATGCTATGGAGATCCTCTGTCTTTGTCTTCCAAGACTGGCATTAAAGCAGGCTGCTATACCCATCAGGCATTTTCATGGGTTCTAAGGATCTGAACTTCAGCCCCCATGCTATGTGACAAGCACTCTAACCAATGAGCAATCTCTTCAGCCTGTCTTTTTTTTTTTTTCCTTACTAAAGATTTCTTTTATCACCTTTTGTAAGTTTCCTTTTCTTCTTAACTTTTTTGGTTTGATTTTATCACCAATGGTGATAAAAGGACTTTGTCAACTGTATTTTCTATATCTACTGAAATGATTATGTGGACCTTGCCTATGTCTCTGTTGATGTTATTATGTTAGATGAATACATTTTCATGTGTTAAAGCAACTGAATTTTTGCAATAAATTTGGTGTCTATATGCCCAACAAATACTGATATGGGCTTTTCTTGTGGTATCTTTATCTAGCTTCACTATCAAGATGTTATTGGCTTCATGGAGTGAGTTGAGAAGTGTCTTCTATTCTTTGAAAAACTTTATAAAGAATTCATATGAACTGTTTACATTAAAGAACATTTTCCTTTTTCTTATGATTTGTTTTTTATTCTAGTGATTATTTAGGAGTGTGCTGTTTAATTTCTACATATTTAAGAATTCTTCAAAGTTCATTTTGCAATTGAATTCTAACTTCATTCTGTGGTCATAGAACATGGCTTGCATGATATGAATACTTTTAATTTAGTGAGACTTGTACAGTTTGTATGTAAACTCAGACAATAATGAGTTATCTCTTACATATCCATTATCCTTACCCCCCCGAAAATATTGCCAATACGACATACTAGTGAACATTCAGTGTAATTAAAATTCAATTGAATGCAAGATAGGACTACCATTTCCAAAAGGTGATTTGGTCATTAGTTTGTCATCATATTGAACAATCAGTTGATATAAACCAATCTTAGTTTTTCTTATGAACTGAAAAGTTATGTTTAGTACTGAAATTTATTCATGAATAACAGGTGTATTTCTAATCACTACAAGCTGCAAAATTTTTAAGTGTCCTTCAGCTGGCAGATGGATCAACAACCTATCAATGCAGTGTATTCCTTACTAATGAGAAGGAGTAAACCACTGTTTCATACACTGGTGCAGTTGTGCCTTAAATGCATTTTTACTAAATGAAAGAAGGTATATATACACTTGTCTTAGTTAGGGTTTTACTACTGTGAAGAGACACCATGACCATGACAACTCTTATAAAAGAAACCATTTAATTGAGGCTGGCTTACAGTTTCAGAAGCTCAATCCATCCATTATTATTATGGTGGGAAGCATGGTGGCCTGCAGCCAGACATGGTACTGGAGAAGGAGCTGAGAGTTCTACAGCTTGATCTGAAGACAACCAGTAGGCTCTGATTTTATACTGGGTGGAGTTTGAGCACAAGAAACACACACACAGACACACACACACACACACACACACACACAGAGAGAGAGAGAGAGAGAGAGAGAGAGAGTCCCACAATATCTATGGAGGATTTGTTATTAGAACCATCACAGCTAACAAAACATGGTGATGCTCATATGACTTTGTACAGAAACTATATACATCTTCGCATGTACTTAAAATCACCTTTAGATGACATAAGACCTGACACAACATAAATGCTATGTAGATAGTTATTAAACCACATTGCTTAGGAAATGATGAAAATAGTCTGTATAAATGATACAGATATATTTTTCTTAAATATTTTCAACCTGCAGTTGATTGAATCCACAAATGCAGAGCCCATCAATCCAGAAACAGTGAGCCAACGGTATTTAAAACCCATAATTTCACATTGATAGCTATGGATCTAATTCAGTACCCTGGAGTTGCTTCTCACCTCTCTGTTTTCCTTATCTATTTTTTCCTCAACAGTGAGACCTGAATTTCCTTATCCATAAAATATATACTTACTGGTTTAAACTGAAAATTCATATTAAATAGTTTCAATATTGTCAATTCATTTCATGTGAAAGCTAGATTTCCTAGCTAGAGTACAGAATTGAACTGCTTCTCTATCTCTTAGCTAAGATCAGATGTAGATAACAGTATTATGTAAAATTCTTTTTGAACCTGGCCTTACAGTGCCTAGACAAAATGCTATTTTTCAAAGTTCATTGGGTTAATTTTCTTCTTCCCTATGCCTTTCAGCATTGTTATGCCATTCATTTTCACTCCAACTAGGCTTATCTGTTTCTTATGTTTTTGGTTGTGAGCATAGTCTTTAATGGCTGAGCCATCTCTCCAGTCCAAGTTTATCTGTTTCTATTTTTATTTTATTTCAGATTCCTATCATATCTTTGTTTTAAATTATATGTGACAAAATTTACCCTGGTTATCATTCAGATCTGTGGGTTTTGAAAAGTTTATAGAATTATGTGACTCATCACACAGAATAATTTCACAACAACAAAAATTGCCTTAATGCCACTACTTTTTATTATATATAGCCCCCTCACCAGCTGAATCCTGAAAACCACTACTTTACTTTCCTTGACCAGATTGTCATATAAATATAAGTGGTGTTGTTGTGGTTTAAATAGGTTTGGCCTCCATAAATTCTTGTGTTTGAATGCTTGGCTGTAGGGAGTGGCATTAATAGGTGTGACCTTCTTGGAGTAGGTGTGGCCTTGTTGGAGGAAGTACATCACTGTTGGGGTAGGCTTTGAGGTTTCCTATGCTCAAGTTCCACCAAGTGTGGAATCAAAGCCTCCTCCTGGCTGCTTGCAGAAGAAAGTCTCCTCCTGCCTACCTTCGTATCAAGATGTAGAACTTTTGGTTCCTCCAGTAACACATTTGACTGCAGGCTGCCATGCTTCCTGACATCATGATAATAGACTAAACCTCTGAAATTGTAGGGCAAATGGCTTCTTTTATAAGAGTTCCCTTGGTCATGGTATCTCTTCACAGCAATAAAACCCTAACTAACACAAAATTTGGTAACAGGAGTGGGCTGTTGCTGTGATAGGCCTAACCATGCTTTTGTTGGGAAGAATGTGGATTTTGGGATTTTGGATTAAGAAAGCGGTAGAATGCAATGGGCCACTTTAGTAGAAGCATGGAAGACAGTGATACTAAGTGTGATTTGAATTTTGGGGCCCTGACTCAAGAGGTTTCAGAGGAGAATTTTAGTATGTTGCATAAATATCATTCTTGTGATATTTTGGGGAAGAATGTGGCTGTTTTTTGCCCTTATCTGAAGAGTCTGCCTGAGGCTAGGATGAAGAGATTCAGATTAATTGCACTGACAAAGGAAATCTCAAAAAAGTCTAGCATAGACTCTGTCCTGTGGTTCACTCTTATGAAGAGCATTTTGATCAAGCATAGCAAGTTTAGAAAGGAAAAATACAAAATATATGGTTCAAGGATCATAGGGGCACGGGGAAATGGAATGGAGCTAAATCCTGTGTTCAAAGATATTAAATGGAATTAAGGGAGTGGTAACCTCAGGGCAATTGCCTATCCAGTTAAGCTTACTGTTTATGCATTTGTAGTTGTATGAGGGATAGTTATATCATATTAGGAGCTATTATGAGAAAAGTTTAGGTCCAGGCAAGGTGGTGCAGACCTTTAATCCCAGCACTCAGGAGACAGAGGCAAGTAGATCTCTGAGTTCAAGGTCAGTCTACAGAGCAATTTCCAGGACAACCAAGCTTATGCAGTGAAGAAAATCATCAAAAACAGAAACCTGGTGAAGATGTAGTAGAACAAGGGGCCCATGTTCCAGCCCCAGGAGGCAGCAGAACTTGGCAGCTTCAACCACATGGCTTTGGCTTTAAAGTCAAGAATAGAAGGGGTTACTGGGACAATTGATGCTGGTTAGCTACAGCTAAAAAATTCACAGTGATTAAGAAAAGACCAGCATCATTGAGGTGAAATTTTCTGGGAAGTGTTTTCCAAGAGCACAATAAGCTCTATTCCAGAGACAGATCTCATGCTGGCAGCCAGACTTGGTAATGTGTAAGAATCACCCAGGTGGTATTGATTTTGAAGGCATGAAGGGGTCATGGAAAGCAGCTGAGGCTTGGCACTTTGAGAGGCCAGGAAAGGCCATTGGTGAAAGTGCAGCCTCAGTGGCAGTTGAAGGCCTGGAGCTAAAGGGGTCATGCAAAGTTGAGGTTTAGCACCATGAAAAAAGCCTAGGAGAGGCTATTGGTAAAAGTGCAGCCTAGTTGCCCAGAAGACCCCAGCATAATGGAGATGCCAGTACCATAGGATGACTACCCAGGGTAGCAGCAGCAGTGGAGTAGAGTCAGCCAAAACCTAGAGTGCTACAAAGTGTAGAGCTAGAAAAGTAACTGAAGCTCTTTGGAGGAGCCCAAGAGATCATGTCCAGATCCCAGACATTGGAACAAGAAGCTGTGAAGTTTAAGTTGCCTTGGAGACTCCAAGATGTTAAGAGATACCAAAGTGGTGGGATACCTGCCACAGAAAGCTGTTTACAGGGAATGGAACCAGCCCAAGAGAAAGAAATATGTTTCAGTCAACCAAGATGAAAGGAGCTGAAGATATAAGAGTGCTTTGACATTAGACATGGAGATATAGAGTTTTGAATTTAACCAGCTGGTTTTTGGTCTTGCTTTGGTCCAGTATTTCCTCATCATGCTCTCTTCCCTATGTTTTAGAATAGTAATGAATATCCTGTGCCATGATATGTTGGAAGTATGTGATCTGCTTTTTGATTTTGATTGTATAGGGGATTAGAGCTAAGAGATTGAATAAATCTCAGAAGACTTTGAACACTGAACTTTTAAACATTGTTGAGTCTGTGATAGACGATGGGACTTTGAAGTTGGACTAAGTGCATTTTGCATTGTTATGGCTGTAAACCTATGGAGACCAAGGAATGGAATGGAAATGTGATGGTTTGAATAGGTTTGGCCCTGATAGAGTCATGTGTTTGAATGCTTAGCCATAGGGAGTGGCACTATCAGGAGGGGTGACCATTTTGGAGTAGGTGCAGCCTTGTTGGAGGAAGTGTGTCACTGCGGGGGTGGACTTTGAGGTTTCTTGTGCTCAAGCTCCACCCAGTATGGAATCAGAGCCTCCTGGCTGCCTTCAGATCAAGCTGTAGAACTCTCAGCTCCTTCTCCAGTACTATCATTGTGCCAACATCAAATTCTTGATTTTGACAATTGTTCCTTATTTAATCAGATGTGAACATTAGTAGAAGTTGGGTGAAGAACACATGAGAATTCGTTCTACACCTTTTACAATATTTCTACTAATAAATCTTTACTCTACATAAAGAGTTGCTGAAGGAGGCAAAGATACAACCAAGAAAAATAACCACAAAACAAAACTTTAGTCCTTTAGTTCAGGGAGGGCAAGAACACAGAGTGCCAGAGAGGTGAGCTTCTGGAATTCCTGAATGGCTGCCTTCCACTCCTAAGCTTACTTTAGTCAAAGGATTGTGGTACTGAACAGCAAGCATAAATCAATATTACACCATGTACAAATTCTTGAACATGTTGGTACAGTTTAGGGCAGGTACATGCATGTGTACTTTTATCCTGTACTGGGACAAAATTGATTACAGAATGTATTTTACCAAATCATGCTAAGAAGATCCAAGTGAGAGCTCACTGCACTAAATAAATAAAAATTTAGTTTTGCTCCTATGTAATCTAGGAGCCTGTGGAATTCATATCTAGAAAAGCAAGAAACAAAAACAAGAACAAGCCCAACAACAACAAAACAAGCACAGGAAAGTGTCCAGGGAGCTCTGAACTTGATGTGTGGTGATAGAAAGGTAGCAGGAAGAAAGAGAAAGCAATTTGAATCCATATTTATGCGTAGAGCAGCTATTTATAAAGTGTATTCTGTGTGCATGACATCAAAGAATTGACTTGCAAAACAGACTCCTAGCCACTGGGTTGTGTAACACAACTTCTTTTTGTCACAAAATGCGGGTATATTGTACAAGACGTGGTTGGGTTTTTACAATGGAAAAGCTCTCACAGTATTAGTTACACTTCTCAAGGCACCTTAATGGAGGAGGGTTTATTTTGGCTCATGGTTTGATAACATACAGTCCATCACAGCATGGAAGAAATGATAATGAAAACCTGAGGGGCTTCTGGTCACTTTGCAAATGCATTTAGGAAGCAGAAAGAAATGAACACTGATGCTCAGCTTGTTTTTCTGCTTACCCTTCCCCTTTTCTTCAGTCTGGGCATCAGCCCATATTTAAAAATGGTTCTTCTTTCCTCAATTAAACTTCTATGGAAATCCCTTCATAGACATAGTAAAGAGTGTGCCTCCTAAATGATTTTAAATCTGGTCAAGCTAACAATAAAGACCAACCAATACACAGACATGTGCTAACGTTACAGAATAAATGGTCAGGTCAGGTCTTGGATATGAATCGTCCAATTCTTGACTCCTTTTGAGGATTCAGTTTTTGAAATAAAGATAAACTTATGTCTGTACCTCTCCAGGAAGATGAAGCAGATTCATCTACACTTTGAAATTTTGTTTTAAATGTTTTGAACAAAATCCAGGATATATTTCAAAGGGCACATTTCATCCTTACTGTTTAAACACAGATCCTTGACAATATATTAAATCCATATGTTCCTGATCAATTTGCATTGCTGTAATTCATTAAAATGCTGCTTTGGATGTTATTGAGTATTTGAACACATTGTGAGTCTTATTCCATGCACTGGAAGACAGCTCTACCGACAGTCAACATAAGATCAACAGAGTACTCTTTGCGTAAGTACAGGCTTCACGGTTCCCTAATGGTTCCATTTCAGGAGGGCTAGTGCAGCACATTTGGACTTTGTTCTACTTTTCAGCCTTCTCAGTCTTCAAGGTGTGGTGTTTTTGTTGGATATGCTCAGGCAGGAAGTCAAGAATTTATGAATACGGTAAGAATAGGCTTGCTCTGGGCTCCAGGTACACCTCCATCACTTAATAGCTGATGTCAGTCAGGGTCCCAGAAGGAAAAACAGATGGCACACCCAAATTACTAACTTCCAGGAAGAGTTCTTAAATGAATAATTTACAAACGTGTGGGGAGAGAGTATCAGAGAAGAAAATTAATGATGTGGTTGTTATTATTTCCGGGCCTGGAAGGATAAAAGGAGGGAGGGAGTGGTTAAAAGAACCCAGAGAGGAAGTCAGGCATGCAATTCCAACCCTGGAGGGCTGAGACAGAAGAATGGTGAGTTCAAGGACAGCCTGAGCTACATAGTGAGACACTGTCTCAGAAAAATAAAATAAATAAAAAGAAAAGAAAGGAAAAAAAATCAGAGAGGTACATGTGACAGAAACCAGAGCCATCTATTGAGAGAATGCATGCAGCCTAAAAGAATGCTATGCTACAAGGAGGAAGCCAAGGGATAAATATTCAACCTCATTTTCTTCCTGCCTACTCATATTCTACCAATTTGTCCCATTGACTGAATCCAAATTGACAAAGGAATTAATGACGTAGCTAAGCAAGATACAGAAGAGGCGAGAGGAGATCTGTAGAGGCAAATGGAAAACATCTGATGTCACATAGAATGCTGGGAAATTATTTTACTTCCTTTTCCTGTGGGTCAGTGGAGGTCAGAGAACTCCTTTCAGGAGGAATCTCTTTGCCTTCACCATGGGTTTTAGCTATGGAGCTCAGATCATTAGGCTTGGGTGCAAGCGCTTTTACCTGTAGAGCCATCTCCCTGGCCTCATCTTCCACTTTTAAATGGATGTAACGAAACATGTGGGATTGGAGTGGGTTAAATGGAGTCCTAGGTCTACACCCTGAGCAGAGTACTTGGTGCCAGAGCTCACACGATTTGCGTATTTTCTGGGTTCTGGGGCCTAAACATGATGGATCCTGGAGTTTGAAAAGATACAGCATCAAATATTGCCTCAAAACTAAACTAGAAGCATGGCTCTCAGAAACTGTTTTAAAATTAGTAAACTCAGAAAAAGTACTGTTATTGTTTGTAGCTTTATAACATGGATTCCTATCATGTTCATTCTTCTCCATCCCTCTCCATAGGATCTGGCTATGTAGCTCAGGCTGGTTTTTTAACTCACTATCACTATTCCACTGCAGCATCCCGAAGCATGTATCAACAAGTTCTGCCCTCGTTATTTATAATGATCAACAAAAGTGTCCAAGGAATTTTATTCTTCCCTCAATATTGTTCTTAGCTAAAGAGAACTATATAAACATAATAACTTTGAACATGACAAATTATCATTGCTAACTAGAGACTTCAATATTTTGGAAAAATGTTTTGATCTTTCAAGTGAAGGAATGATGAGGTGCTTTTGTGATTGTTCTGTTCAAAGAATTTACCTCTCTTTTTGCATATGAACAAACATTAAGTAAAAGTAAGATTCTGGAATTCCTGCATCCAAATAACATTTAGTGGTATAACATAGATATTGTGAATACTAAGTAGGGGTATCTATGTTCTGGTACATAATATAGTTTCGTGGCAAAGGAGTAAGGGGAAGAAATAAAGCCTCTTCAATCACTGGCTGATCTCCATGAATCAATTAGAACATGGCCAGAAAACAGCAATATTCCCAAGAAAGAGAGGAGGAAGGGGCCTCAGCTACAGAAGAGTAGAGTATGTCCTTCACAAGAGCCTGGGTTTGATCCCCTGCATGTCAGCACAGGTTAAAAAATCCAACCAACAACAGAGAATAACTTTAAGGGTCTGGAATAGGAAAAAGAGTCATCAACAACTAAGCAATTTTTTTTCTGGACGATTATATCTTGGCTCCAGGATGCAAGCCATGCCCTTCTGCCATCTCTCTGGTTCCTGTTTCTTTTGCTTCTGGAAATTCATGTCTATCTGAGCTTGTCTATGGTGCCATCGTCTTTGAGATCCACCCTTAGCTCCTTAGTGACTCTCTAGCAGTGCCCAATTTCTGCCATCCATAAGCCAGGTGTGATGAAAACCTCCTCTCAGTTTTTATCATGATTCAATATAATAACACAGGTAGAAGGCCACAATAGGGCAAAGCATAAATGACCATGAGCCCCTTTTCTGTTTGTGTGGCTATCTTTCACATTCTATTCTAGCTGTCTATCTCAGAGCATTGGTGAACGCAGTTGCTGCAGTTAGGTCAGGGGAAGTGGCTACTCCAATACCTCCGTTTCCTCACTCTCAAAATGTGGATATTAATAATCCTGACATAAACTTCACCTGCTCTCAGGATAGGTTGTGGTTCCCTCTAGTTTGGTTCTAGAGTCTTGATCTTTGGAGAAAGGTCTATAAATTCTAGATCTCCCCTAACAGCATTTCAGGGGAGGTGATCATGGTGGTTTCCAGTGCTTCCCGGCTCTTGTTTGGCAGGAGGCCACTTTATTTGTACTGAGACAGTCACTTTCCAGATCTCTGAATGGAAAAAAAAGTTAGGCTGAGGTGTTGGGCAGGCACAGAGTAGTCTGGGTGCAGTGAAATGCACATAGCGAGAAATATTAAAGAAGAGCAGTGCCACTGTAGGCTGACAGTTCAAAGACAGGGAGACACTTAACCAGTTAAGGGTGGCAGTTTCAAGCCATATCCTCAATAATGTGTATGGGTACCTTTCCCTGGGCTTTTCTGTGGAGACTATGGATTGTTTAAATAAATATGTATAAAGCAGGAGGACCTTTATACATGCCCCAGTGTTAAATACTAGGCATCACTGTGACCAGCAATGATGGGATGCATGGGGTTTCGGTATGTAAGATGAAGGTTAAGTGGAGTATATTGCAAACAACCACATGAGCGGAAGTTTTAACCAGTCCCAAAATAATAGTGGGTCCCTGGCTTTCTAGGAACTTATGTCAGACCTAAACTTTTGGTTTTTCTGTTAATTAAGGAGTTTTCTAAATTTTTTTTGTCTTAGTTTGTTAGGGCTGTCAAAGCAAATACCACAAATTAGGTGATAAGTCACAAAGAACCAAAGTGAATTATTCCACAGTTCTGGGATTCAGAGGTCTGCCATCAAGGCATTGGCAGAGTTGTTTTTTTCTGGGTTATAAGGGAAGGATCTATTCCAGCCAGGCAAACTTTCTGTTGAGCGGTTTGTCATGGCTATTATTCCCTGTGACTTCACATTGTCTTTCCTTTGTATGTGTCTGTGTCCTAATCTAGCCTTCTTCTAATGACACTGATGATATTGGACTAGGGCCCATCCTCATAACATGATTTTCACTTGATGACCTCTGCATCAAGACCCTATCTCTCAATGCAATACACACACACACACACACACACACACACACACACACACATTCTGTGATACTTGCAGTGAGGACTTCCAGTGTAGGAATTTTTAGTGGTCATATTTAATCCGTAACAATATTAACATATTTTACTTACAGTTTTATTGAGAGAGAGAGTGAGAGAGAGAGAGACCCCATACCACAGCACTCATGACTCATGTGGAAGTCAGATGACAACTTAAAGGAATTGGCTCTCTTTTCAGCATCTTGGACCTAGGAGTCAAACTTAGGTTGTGAGGCTTGGTGGCAGTTGCCTTTACCATCTGAGTCATCTTGCTTGCCTCAGAGTAACATTTTAATCTAGGTTTATATTTGAATAATTTGGAACCCATATAAGGAGTCAGACAGTGTCCTTTCTTTAGGTTTGTGGAAGATAGTGTATAGGTGTGTATTGTTTTCCCCTGTAGTATTGATAATATTCAATTGTTAGAACTTTCTCTCTTCTTTTCTGTGTGCAGAATTTTATGACATATTTAGCTTAATAATTAATGTAGGGCTACTCTATGTCGCGTCCCTCTCGACCAGCAAGAACGACGCAACTCGCAAAAGCTCTTCTCAAGCAGTTTATTCAGGTCCCTTGAAAACAGTCTTCCGAATCCCTGCTTGTGTCTCTCTGCTTGTGTCCCTGCTTGTCTGCTTGTGTCCCTGCTTGTGTCTCTGCTTCTCCTCCCCCAAGCCCTTATATGCCTACTCAAACCCAATCAGATCATGCCACCTGGCGATCCAAGATAGGCTCACAAAAGGAGGAAGCACACCGGGCTAGGCAGCTGCTACCAACTAAGGCTTGTTTACAGCTAAGCTTGAGCTTTCTGGCATCAAGCCAGGCGCCATCTTAGGGTTGTGGCTCACCACAGTTTTGTGGCTCGCCACAGATCCCCCTTTTTGTTTTAAAACGCAACAGGCAAGGGTAGAGGTCTGATCTCTGATATGCATGTAAAGGACATTGTAATGACCCCACACCCAGTAGCCAACCAGGCTGGTGCCATACCCGTCCGGTATCTTTTTCTCAGAGATGGGAAACTAGGATACCAACCCATATGCAATCAAACATGCCCTTCTTGAAGTTGCTAGAAGCTGACCCCAAGTGCAGTGCTTAGCCTCGCATCCTGAGCGTGATGATAACTTAGTCCTTTAGGACAGTCAACCAAGCTTGCGGCTGTCCAGCCTCCAAGGCAGCAAAGGCTTGCACCAGCATGGCATTACTTCTCCTCTGTGAAATCCTCATCTTACAGATACACCATAGGGCAATGAAACTGACTAGGAAGAGCATGCCTCCTAGGGCACCCATTCCCGCCCATTCCTTCAGATGATTCATGGCTCGGAGGATCCATGTTGACAGTCCTTCAGCAACAGAGACATCAACCCAGGTGGAATTCACATGCACGATGACAATTCTCAGATTCTGCATCAGCTTATCAAACTCGCCAGTCCAATTTCCTGTAAGATACTGAGAGAGTTGCTTAGACAAATTTGCAGCTACAGTATAATTTTGATATGGCACAGAGGTCACACACAATCCAGTCATTTTCCACTCACAGCCAATCTGGGCCACCTGCCACAATACATCCAAGGCCGTGGCTACATTGGCTGACAAATTATTCAAGGTAGCGGCAGTCTGCACTGAGGCATCCAGGCTTCCAACCCCTTGTTCTTATAAGGGGTGATAGCTGCTTTACACTCCTTTGTACATTGCTCATACACAAGTTGTTTAATTAAGGGCATTGCCAAATCAGGGTCTCCAAATACCCTTCCAGCTGCTTCAACCATTCTAGCCATGAAGTCTGAGAAAGGCTCCAGGGGATCCTGAATAATCTTGGTTAGATTGCCATTCACTTCCCCTTTGTTAGGCAATGATTT
The DNA here is from genome assembly GCA_907164525.1 of Lophiomys imhausi. Lineage (NCBI taxonomy): Eukaryota > Metazoa > Chordata > Mammalia > Rodentia > Muridae > Lophiomys > Lophiomys imhausi. Next base: position 2,228,494 of record CAJQZJ010037357.1, on the reverse strand, counting down.
CCAAGCTCTGGTTGCGATTAAATTGATTTGCTCAAACACCTGAGCCTGATACCCAGTTTGTTGTTGAGCATATGGACCTTGCCCAAGAAGCATGTCCACATCCCAGGCTGGGTTTCCTGCTGCACAATTAGCAGCAGCTTGTTCATTAGCAAACTCAATCAAGAAAGCCTTCCAATCTAAATACTGCCCAGAGGACAGGCAGGCACGTGCCAAGCTCATCCAGTCACTAGGAGTCATGCAATAACGACTAAGAGCTTCCACCTGAGCTACAGTGAAAGCAGCATTAATCCCATAAGTGCGGACAGACTCAGCAAGTACTTTAATTACCTTAAAATCGAGAGGTTCATGATAACGATTTCCCCCTCCATCCTGAAAGACAGGGTAGTACAGCTCATGTCTCACTTCCCTCCAGACATTTGGACAGAATGACCGCCCACTGGGACCACTCGGAGGGGAAGTCTCATTATATGAAGGTGGTGCCAGCACAGGCGGCCCCGGACCTGAGGGCTCTATCCGGGTGCAGTCAGAACTCTTCCTCAAAGATGACTTCTCCATTTCCTTTGCTAACATTTCAAGTTCCTCTTCAGACTCTGAGCTATCCTCTTCCGAAGTATCTTTCCCAGATTTGACCAAGCGCTCCTCTTTTAACTGCTCTAATGCCTCTTGTCCCTTTTCCATGGCCTTGCAATATCTCCAAATAGGCCGTGCTCCTCCCTGCAATGTACCTTGCTCCCAGGCAAAATCTAGATCTCTCCCAAGCTTATCCCAGCAACTGATAAAGGCCAGGGAGGCCAGCATTCGCTCCATTTCTGTGAGGCACTCTCTGCTTTCCTCACCTTGCTCTGCCAGTTGTGTCTTCTACTCGTCCGAATCCCGGAACTTTATTGCTCCCTCCCGGAGACCTTATTGCCTCTTTACCGAGGTCCTTATTGCTCCCTCCCGGAGACCTTATAGTTCGCAACTTCCGCGAAACTTTACCTTTAGTTCGCAATTTCCGCGAAACTTTATTGTCCCAATTTATCCCGGGAACTTACCAGTGCACTGCCCCTGACTGCAAGAGTTCTGAGTCTTTTCTGGTTCCCCGTACGGGCCACCACTTGTCGCGTCCCTCTCGACCAGCAAGAACGACGCAACTCGCAAAAGCTCTTCTCCAGCAGTTTATTCAGGTCCCTTGAAAACAGTCTTCCGAATCCCTGCTTGTGTCTCTCTGCTTGTGTCCTTGTGTCTCTGCTTCTCCTCCCCCAAGCCCTTATATGCCTACTCAAACCCAATCAGATCATGCCACCTGGTGATCCAAGATAGGCTCACAAAAGGAGGAAGCACACCAGGCTAGGCAGCTGCTACCAACTAAGGCTTGTTTACAGCTAAGCTTGAGCTTTCTGGCATTAAGCCAGGCGCCATCTTAGGGTTGCGGCTCACCACAGTTTTGTGGCTCGCCACAACTCTAGGTATCTGTTTCCTCAATGAGCTTCAGAGTTTGTGTCTTTCAAGAAAGTATCAAATTTATCTAAGTTTTTGATTATTGTTCATAACACTTTCATTTAAGGGCCCGGTACTGTTACTCTTAATACTTTGGGTTGGCCTTTTCAATGGTTTTGGTAGTTTTCTCACATGTTAATTCTGTAATTACTTGTTATTACTTCCAAGAGCCCCTCTACATGTTCTGGGAGTCCTCTCAGTATATGGCTTTCTACTCTGTGCAACTCTTGTCATGCCACCTCTAGCTGCTATAGTCTTCCAAGGTGCCTGGGATTGTCTTTTAAGTTCAGGAAATCACTAGGAACTGTTTGTACTTACCCTTCCTTAGAATCTTTTGTGGCTGTAAGTGAGGAGAAATTGATGGGTATATCTCTTTTGTTTTCCCTCTTGCTGGGATCAGCGTTCTTTATATTGTAATATACAATGGCCTGCATATCGTTATTTTCTGTAGTTTGACTATGTTTTCCTTCTTGCAATGTGCAAGGAAGATTCAGGACCTGATACTTCTAATGTGGCTACTATCAAAGTGTACCATCAGCTAAAGTTGAGGTTTCATTTGGAGGTATGAGTGGAGCAGGATCTACTTCTAAGCTCATGTGGTTGTTGGTAGGTTTCATTTCTTCAAGGGCCAATAGACTCAGTTTTCACTTCTCTGCTAGAAGGTTTTCAGAATCAGTTTTAGTTGGTTCCGATCTTGACCCTTCCATTGGGTAGTTTATCATGTGACAGTTTGTTTTTACTAAAGCGCGTAAGGTAGACAGTTAACAAGGCAGAAGTTATCTGTAATTTATCACAGAAGTGATAATCTTTCCTATCAGTTTTGTTATATCCTATTTGTATAGACATGGGTTCATTCATGCTCAGGGGCAGGGTTTGTACAATAGCATAAATGCTAGCAGGCTGGGGTTGTTGAAGGGTATCTTAAATTCTATCCATTACATTCTGCTTTTATAAATGCTGTTTTTATAAATGGACTCTCTTTCCTTCTACCTCTTCTCCCCTTTCTTTTTCTCCTTTCGGCTCCCTCTTTCTCATATGTCTACCATATCCTTTAAAGTAGAAAGTACTTGATTGTGCATAAAACTAAAGCCCTAGTGCCATAGTAAAAATGTTTCTGGCAAACAAATAAAAAAAACAGTTTACTGAACTTTTATAGTGAGGATTAATCTGGGGAAAATGGTATATCAATTTAAAGACACTGGCAATGTTCTTGTCTTTTTCAGAGGCAGCACATCAGAGAGTTCACTTCTTATTTGAACATAATGGTAGAAGTCTATAGTATTGACCTCAAACACTTGAGGATAATTAGCCTATTTTAAAATATTTTTGAGAAAGAAGACTTATCTAATTGCCTTAAACTCCTCAATCTAAGAGAGAGATGGATCTTATTTAACCCTCACCACAAGGTGATCTCTTTACCCTTGGAAAATAATTTTCCTATCAAAGATGAATTAAGCTTATTTATGTTGATTTCATATTTGTTATTATTTTTTATTCAATGAGCATGCATTAGGTTATCTAGTTCTAAGAAATATCTCATTCGAGATATAAGTAATAAAATAGTGAATAAGGGTCTTGTCTCCTGACAAGAATAAAGAATTAGTCATTAAACCAAGTGGCAAATGCTACCAAATGAGACCAGCAAGGTGGCTTGATGGTTTAAAGCCAGTATAACCTATTATCTAGGTATTGAGTCTCAATCAACACATAGAATTTCTCCATTGTCAAATGTTTTAGCGGGGCGATGGTGGCACACACCTTTAATCCCAGCACTTTGGAGGCAGAGGCTGACAGATCTCTGAGATTCAATGCAGTCAGGGCTACATAGAGAAACCCTGTCTTGAAAAAGCCAAAACCAAAACAATGACAAAGATTGTCTTATGAGCACCTTTCTTGAGATCATACTGCACTGGCCTCTGATGTTACCTCCGTTTTCCTGAAGCTCAGGGCACGTGGGGCATATAGTCAGCCCTCAAGAAATGTTTGCAAACAAAATGACAGGAACCAGAAGGTCAGGAATTAAAATGTATGCTAAGCAATGCTTAAAACAGCATTAAGAAATAGGCCCAGGTTTGGTACTCCTAATGGTTTCCATAAGACTGTCTGAGACCTCTAAATATACATAACCCTATGCTTGTATTTTAATTTCCCCAAGTGTTTGCCCATAGAAGTCCCTTAAGTGTCAGTTTAAAAGAGTAGTGTCTATGGAAGCAAAATGATCTTGCAGAGAATTAGAAAATATTAAGGTGTTCTACTACTGCTTGTCTTTAGCTACAGAGACCTATGTTTTCCTTGATAATCCACAATGTGTTAACCCTTCACTCTTTATCTACCACTTTCTTTAGAAAGGCATGAGGTGATTGTGATTATGAATCAAGATTTTGTAAAATATTTTTCTTTAAAAGCCCCTAAATCCTACATTGTGATCTTTCCACCCTCTGTCAAATTAACTGAGATAAGAGATTTAACTCTTATTCTAAGTTTAAAACCTCAAGGTTACTTGTCTCAGGCCATTTTCAATTTAAGTCACATTTTCTTTTAGACTAAAATATCTTAGCAACAATCATTTATGTATTCATCAAACATAATTAGACACTTATTGTATTATTGAACTGAGAAGGATAAATGCAAAAATTAAAAAAAAAGCCTAACCTTTTCTTTCACACAAGTCTACTCTCTTCGTCAGGGAGGGCTGTATAAGTTCTTTATTGGTCAACAGCATTCAAATGGGGTAGCTAATTATTTAAATGCCTGAAGAAGATGTTTTATGGGCCAGCAAATGTTCTAAGCTTCATCTTCATTATTAAAATAGAACTTAAAGTGGGGTTTATAAATTTTGGATCCCATGAACTCTGAAAGGTGTTATTCATTTATTTTTCCATTTTGGGAGGAACCAAACTTATCTGCTCTTCAGGATGTGTGAAGTGCAAAATACTTAAGAGTCATTTAAAGACCTTTCTTAGTCACTTCAAATCCACAGAATGAGATGGGGGTATAAATCATTCGTAATCTGGCTAACCAATGGAATAGAAGAAATTATAGACAGTAGAAATCAAGTTATATTAAGATATATGTTTTTCATCCTATAATGTTATACCAAACAGATAAATCTTAGGTGTATTAGTTATCTATAGTTGCTTCTGGTCCAATTTTTATCTGTTAGCCTACAGCTATGTCTTGGGGAGAAAGACAATTTGGTAATACCTACTGTTGTGCCATAGTGTATAGAAAAGAAGGGTTTTGAGTCAGATATTTCTGTAGTCACACTCCTGGTCCAGGAACTATCTATTGTTATATTTTAGGCACAGAACTTGAGAGCTTCAGTTTCCTTATACATAATTTTAAATTACAATATATTACAAACTCGTTTTTACTATTAAATGAAATAAGATATGTTAAATGTGTGCCACATAGTAAACTCTTCATTAACTAGCAGTAATAATTGTTTCTTAAATGAACTCTATGGCCAATTTACTCACTCTAAAAAGTCCTTTAAAAATAACAATATTTAGGCCAGAACGACTGGGTCAGTGAGAGGAGAACACAGACCCAACCACAGCTCTACCTGCCTTTCTGAGGAGACCTGTCAGCTCCCAGGTCCTCAGAGGCTAGCCCTCTCCCCACTCCAATCCCCTCTATATTGGTACAATTGGGTCACAAGCAGTTGAGGAGAGCGGCAGCCACCCTCCTCTCCGAGAGCCAGTCAGTCTATTACAGGAATCTGCCCGCCATCTGGAGGTAAACACCAGGATCTCAGGATCAGCCAACCCCCAGGGCAGGGAGTTTTCCTGAGCACCAAGGTCAGGTAACAAAAGAAACAAACAGATAACACCTGGGTCCATCTGATGACAAAAGGTCAGCGCAAGAACATGGTAAAAAAAAAAAAACAAAACAATAGGATGTCTCCAGATCCTAGCAATAATGCTACAGACAACTCTGGACAGCTGAACCCAATTGAAGCAAAGGAAAATGACCTTAAACCTACGCTTATATTAATAATAGAAGGCCTAAGGGAGGAAATCAAATACCTCAGAGAGCAACAAAAAAATACTGCAAAGGAGGTGATGGAAATGATTAAAGCGCTTAAAGGAATGGAAGACCTGAAAAGGGAAGTTGAAGCAATGAAGAAAATCCAATCTGAGACATCCATAGAACTGGAAAACCTTAAGAAAAGAATCGGAACTACAGACACTAGCATCACCAACAGAATACAAGAGATGGAAGAAAGAATTTCAGGCTCAGAGGATAAAATTGAAGAAATGGATACATCTGTCAAAGAAAATGTCAAATCTAAAAAAGTCCTGACACAAAACCTTCAGGAAATCAAGGACACAATGAAAAGACAGAATCTCAGAATAATAGGAATAGAAGAAAGAGAAGAGTCCCACTTCCATGGACCAGAAAATATCTTCAACAAAATCATTGAAGAGAATTTCCCAAATCTAAAAAAAGAGATGCCTATAACTGTACAAGAAGCTTACAGAACTCCAAATAGATTAGACCAGAAAAGAAAATCTTCCCGCCACATAATAATCAAAACACTAAATGTACAGAGCAAAGAAAGAATTTTAAAAGCTGCTAGGGAAAAGGGTCAAATAACATATATAATGGCAAACCTATCAGAATCACACCTGACTTTTCTTCAGAGACTCTAAAGGCCAGAAGGGCCTGGACAGACATCTTGCAGACCCTAAAAAACCACAAATGCCAGGCCAGACTACTATTCCCTGCAAAACTGTCAATAAACATAGATGGAGAAAAAAAGATATTCCATGAAAAAACTAAATTCAAACAATATCTATATACAAATCCAGCTCTACAGAAGATGTTGCAAGGAAAACTTCAACCCAAAGAGGTTAACTACACACAAGAAAGCACAGGAAGCAAATAGCATGCCTGCAGCAAAAACAAAAGGAAAGAAGCTCACTCACACACTATTTCTACCAACATCAAGATGGCAGGAAGTAACAATCACTGGTCATTAATATCTCTCAACATCAATGGACTCAATTCCCCAATAAAAAGGGACAGGCTAGCAGAATGGATGTGAAAACAGAATCCCACATTCTGCTGCTTACAAGAAACACACCCCAGCAAAAAAGATAGACATTATCTCCAAGTAAAGGCTGGAAAAAGATATACCAAGCAAATGGACCCAAGAAAAAAGCTGGAGTAGCAATTCTAGTATGCAACAAATTGGACTTTCAACCAACATTAATCAAAAGAGATGGGGAAGGACACTACATACTCATCAAAGGAAAAATCCACCAAAATAAAATCTCAACAGTGAACATCTATGCCCCAAATGTAAGACCACCCACATTCATTAAAGAAACACTACTGAAGCTCAAATCCCACATTGAACCTCACACGTTAATAGTGGGAGACTTCAACACACCACTCTCACCATGGGACAGATCAACAATGCAGAAACCAAACAGAGAAATAATGAACCTCACAGATGTCATGAATCAAATGGACCTAATTATATCTACAGAACATTTCACCCCAAAACAAAAGAATACACTTTCTTCTCGGCACCTCACAGAACCTTCTCCAAAATTGACCATACAGTCAGTCACAAAGCAAGCCTCAACAGATACAGGAAAATTGAAATCACTCCTTGTAACTTATCAGACCATCATGGAATAAAGCTAGGCTTAAACAATAACAAAAACAACAGAGTGCCTGCAAAAACATGGAAACTGAACAACTCTCTCCTCAATGACCTCTGGGTCAGGGAAGAAATAAAAAAAGAAATTAAAGTCTTCTTAGAACTCAATGAAAATGAAGGCACAACATATCCAAACTTATGGGACACATTGAAAGCAGTCCTAAGAGGAAAGTTTATAGCACTATGTGCGTTCAAAAAGAAACTGGAGAATTCCTATACTAGCCACCTAAAAGCACACCTGAAAGAGCTAGAACAAAAACAAGCAAACAATTCCAAGAGGAGCAGATGAGAGGAAATTGTCAAACTCAGGGCTGAAATCAACAACTTAGAAACAAAAAGAACAATACAAAGAATCGACAAAACCAAGAGCTGGTTCTTTGAGAAAATCAACAAAATAGACAAGCTCTTAGCTAAACTAACTAAAAGGCAGAGGGAAAATACCCAAATCAACAAAATCAGAAATGAAAAGGGGGAAATAACAACAGACATTGAGGAAATCCAAAGAATCGTTAGGTCCTATTTCAAAAACTTGTACTCCACAAAATTGGAAAATCTAAATGAAATGGACAATTTTCTTGATAGATTCCACCTACCAAGGTTAAATCAAGAACAGGTAAACAAATTAAACAGTCCTATAACCCTTAAGGAAATAGAAGAAGTCATTAGACGTCTTCCAACCAAAAAAAGCCCAGGCCCAGATGGTTTCAGCACAGAATTCTACCAGACATTCAAAGAAGAGCTAACACCAATATTCTTCAAACTCTTCCACAACATAGAAACAGAAGGAATACTGCCAAACACATTCTATGAGGCCACAGTTACCCTGATACCTAAACCTCACAAAGACCCAACGGAGAAAGAAAATTTCAGACCAATTTCCCTTATGAACATGGATGCAAAGATACTTAATAAAATACTTGCAAACCGGATCCAAGATCACATCAAAAGTATCATACACCATGATCAAGTAGGCTTCATCCCAGGGATGCAGGGGTGGTTCAACATTAGAAAATCCATCAATGTAATCCACCACATAAACAAGCTGAAAGAAAAGAACCACATGATCATCTCATTGGATGCTGAAAAAGCTTTTGACAAAATACAGCACCCTTTCATGATAAAAGTCTTAGAGAGATCAGGCATACAAGGACCATACTTAAAAATAATAAAAGCAATTTACAGCAAGCCAATAGCCAACATCAAACTAAATGGAGAGAAATTTAAAGCATTTCCTCTAAAATCAGGGACAAGGCAAGGCTGCCCACTCTCTCCATATCTCTTCAACATAGTACTTGAAGTTTTAGCTAGAGCAATAAGACAACTAAAAGAGATCAAGGGGATACAAATTGAAAAGGAAGAAGTCAAAGTATCCCTATTTGCAGATGATATGATAGTATACATCAGTGACCCCAAAAATTCCACCAGAGAACTTCTACAGCTGATAAACTCCTTCAGCAAGGTGGCCGGATACAAAATCAATTCAAAAAAATCAGTAGCCCTTCTTTACATAAAAGATAAATGGGCTGAGAAAGAAATGAGGGAATCAACACGTTTCACAATAGCCACAAATAATATAAAATACGTGGGGGTTACTCTAACCAAGCAAGTGAAAGACCTGTATGATAAGAACTTCAAGTCCCTGAAGAAAGAAATTGAAGAAGATATCAGGAGATGGAAAGATCTCCCTTGTTCATGGATAGGTAGGATCAAAATAATAAAAATCGCAATCTTACCAAAAGCAATACACAGATTCAATGCAATTCCTATCCAAACACCAACTCAATTTTTTACAGATCTGGAAAAAACAATTCTCAACTTCATATGGAATAACAAAAGACCCAGAATAGCCAAATCAATCATGTACAATAACAGAACATCTGTAGGTATCACCATCCCGGATTTCAAGCTGTACTACAGGGCAATAGTAGTAATAACAGCATGGTACTTGTATAGAAACTGACCAGTTGACCAATGGAATCGAATTGAAGACCCAGAAATAAACCCACACACCTATGGTCATTTAATTTTTGATAAAGAAGCCAAAAACATATAATGGAAAAAGAAAAGCATCTTCAATAAATGGTGCTGGTCTAACTGGATGTGAACATGTAGAAGAATGCAAATAGATTCATACTTATCACCCTGTACAAAACTTAAGTCTAAGTGGATCAAGGACCTCAATATAAATCCAGACACACTCACATTAATAGAAGAGAAAGTGAGGAAAAGCCTTGAAATCATTGGCACTGGTAGCAACTTCCTGAATAGAACATGAATAGCTCAGGCACTAAACCAAACAATCAACAAATGGGACCTTATAAAATTGAAAGCTTCTGTAAGGCAAAGGACACTGTCCTTAGAGCAAAACGGCAGCCTACAGACTGGGAAAGGATCTTCACCAACCCAACATCTGACAGAGGGCTAATATCCAAAATATATAAAGAACTGAAAAAATTAAACACCAAAAAATCAAATAACCCCATCAATAAATGGGGTACAGAGCTAAACCAAGAATTCACAGAAGAGGAATCTCTAAAGGCTGAGAGGCATTTGAGGTAATGTTCAACATCTTTGGTCATCAGAAAAATGCAACTTAAAACAACTCTGTGATTCCATCTCACACCTGTCAGAATGGCTAAGATCAAAAACTCAAATGATAGCACATGCTGGCAAGGATGTGGAGAAAGGGGAACAGTCCCCCGTTGCTGGTGGGACTGCAAACTTGTGCAACCACTTTGGAAATCAATCTGGAGATATCTTAGAAAATTGGGAATAATTCTACCTCAAGACCCAGCTCCACCCCTCTTGGGCATATATCCAAAAGATTCAAAATGAAACCACAAGGATGCCTCAACAATGTTCATAGCAGCTTTACTTGTAATAGCCAGAAACTGGAAACAACCCAGATATCCTTCAACTGAAGAATGGATAAAAAAAAACTGTGGTACATTTACACAATGGAATACTACACAGCTATCAGAAATGAGGAAATCATGCAATTTGAAACCAAATGGATGGAACTAGAAAACCTCATCCTAAGTGAGCTGACGAAGTCCCAGAAAGATAAACATAATATGTATTCCCTTATAAATGGATATGAACCATACATCAGAGGATTACTATCCTACAACCCACACACCCAAATAGATAGGAACCTAGCATATCTATCATAGGAAAAATTCTACCCACCAGTGAGTCATGGAATCTGCTGCAGGTTAGTGGAACACCACACCCTAGATGGTTTGCCTTATCAACTCCAGTACAAGTGGAAGCTCTTGGCCCTCCCATGACGCAAGATCTGAGGGAGTATCATATGTGAGGGTCCACCTCATCTGAGGAGAAGGAGAGTACCAAATAGAGGAACAAGGATGGAGGGAGGGAGGGAAGGAGAGAGGGAGGGAAGGAGAGAGGAAAGGAAGGAGAGAGGAAGGGAGGGGCCAGGAGGGGAGGAGGGAGGACACTATGTTCTAAAAGTAAATAATACTTTTTAAAGAAAAGAGTTAATGAGCTTAAAAATATAATAAAAATACAATATAAAATTTTCAAACTATAATTTACAAAAGGTATAATTGCCTTACTGGCATGAAAGGTAAATGGCCTTAATTTCAGATTAGAATGTTAGACTGCAGGTGGCTAGAGATATTACACAAACTTGATAGCAGCTTAAAAGTTTTTTTTTTTTTTTTTTTGGTTTTCTTTGTAGAGGTATAGGCTATTTCCATGGTTTGGCATTAAAAAGCAGGTAACAGGTTTAAAACACTGTAAATAAATTAAAGGTGACAGCTGCTCAACCTGGATTTAAAAACCTCCAAGAGTTGAAAAAACTTAGAGCTAAGGTAAAATAATGCATGGTGTTAGCCCATGTCTTTACCTCCAGCAGAGACAGGAGGATCACTATAGAGTTAGTTGTCTTTAAATTCTAGAGTTACAAGAAACAGGGTGGTGATGGTGCACACCCTTAGTCCCATCATTAGGGAAGAATACACCCTTAATCCCAACACACTAGAGACAGAAACAGGCAGATCTCAGAGCTCAAGGTAACCCTGATACAAAACAAGCTCTAAACAGAGAAAAACTTTGATCCAGGGGTGGAGGAGAACATCGTTAATCCCATCAGGTGGAAACCACATATCTTTGATCCCAAAACTTAGAATGGAGAGACAGGCACATAGGATTTGGAAGGATTTAAGTTTAAAAAAGGCAGGCTGCAATTCAAACAAATTGTCCTTTGAGATCTCAAAATATATACACTAAAGTTTTGTTTAGCTCCAAAATATCAAAATAATTTCTTCTTTAATCCGGATTGAAAGGTAATACTTCATATATTGTCAAAAAACCAAATTTGTTCCAGGAAAAATATTACCTGACCCCCGCCCCCCCCAAAAAAAGATAATTGTCCCAGAGTTAGGATTAGGGCAGGGCTCTGTTCTTATCTTTCCAGGAGATTTAAAGCATCCATTCAAGGAATCCAGGGACAACTGGACAATGGAAACCTCAGCAGAAAACATATCAGACACCAAAGAAGACAAGTGGCCCAGATGATCCAGCCTTGCAGACTTCCTCAATAGCAGTTTGCTCAAAAGTCTACAACCACAACAACTCAAAATCGCTAAGATCATTCAGCTCCACAGACTGCTCCAGCCAGAACTTCAGTAAAGCTCTGAAGATCAGCTTCTGTCTATGAATGTCTTAGAACATCTAAATAGCTGAGCACAAAAGAACTGAACATCAAATGATTCTATTAATATTTTTAACCATTTTTCCATTCTTATTTGGGCCCCAAACAGGTTTGCTACATTCCAAATCAGCAGGAAGTCTTTTTAAGAGAACAACGTCCCATCCCCAGAAGGTGGGGAGTGTGTTCCCCCGCTTTGGTTATTTGATAAATAATAGAAAATTTTGTTATTTAGGGGAAAAGACTACAAGCTGTTAAATGGTCTTGTTAAATGGGTTTTGGAGGTTAGACCCAGGGACTTCTCTCTTTTTCTTTTCTGTATCCTTCTTTCTCTCCTATGTAGGAGTGAACAGACTTGTGAAAAATGGGACATAGACATAGTATAGGAAAGATCAAGAAAAAAGGACAGATTATTGAATATGGCCTTATGCCTTTGTATACTGATACAAAATTAATATTATATTTGGCTAAATTGGTATTGATCATTGTATATTAAGGCAAAATTAAGTTTGTATAGGGCTACATCGGTATTGATCTTTGTATATTGATACAAAATTAAGATTATATTTGGCCACAATGGTATTGACCCTTGTATATGGATGTAAAATTAAGATTATATTGGGCTACATCGGTATTGATCTTTGTATATTGATACAAAATTAAGATTATATTTGGCCACATTGGTATTGATCTTTGTATATTAATACAAAATTAAGGGTAACGCTTCTTAAAGGTATTGTTCCTAGTAATGCTGAAAAATAAAATGTCAAGTTTTGGCCTCTTGTTACCAACCGTCATAAACTGTTTAGGATAATTAAGAAATGGAAACTAATAGTCATGCAAACGTGTCATTTTGTTAGTTACTATGACAGTCTATCACAGTTATTTTCTAAGCTACTCAGAAATCAAGTTGCTTAGAGACAAGCAATATTTGCACTTCCTATATAATCAGATATATTTATCCCTCTCAGGTCTCTGAGGTGGTTGAAGAATAGATAGCTAGAGTCTCGTAGTTAAATTTTAAGTTGTTTAGGAATCAAGAGGGTGTTCTGGGTCTAAGAAGATATTTTTAAAATTGTGAGGCGTTAGTATGAAAGCTGAGTTAGATATAGAACTTTAAACTCATGGAGATGGTTAGATAGTAGAATGTTAAAGTCAGGTGCCAAATACATATGGACTGGACATTGGGAATGTATGCTAAGTCATATAACTCTTATAATTGTGGCCTATTTATTTCTGTTGTTTTGTATTGTATTTATAGTTATAAGAAAAAGAACCATTAGTTGGACTGAAAGGGAGAACTGTTGGGGGGAAAAAGAAATACCTTAAACTAAAAGTAAAAGAAGGGAAGAGGATGGGGGGTTGAGGGGGAGGAGGGTGGAAGGGTGGGACTGGAGGTGGGAGTAGGGAGGGGATTGTGATTGAGATGTAACTTGAAGAAATAAAAATAAATTATTATAAAAAAACATAACAAAACAAAAAACTGTCATAAAAGTGCTGTGCTAAGTGATGAAGTGAATACATTTGGTCTGACCACCTATCTTACACTTCTGAACATTATGACAAAGGCTGATACAGCTCATAGATAGTGGAGGTCTCAACCAGTTGTTGATGATAGAGAGGAAGATTTCTCATTCCCTTATTAACAGGACTAGATTATTTCCAGGTCAATGTAAGGGACAAAAACTTCAGAAATGATATTTTTAGACTTCCTATTATGGAACTGGAGAGATTGCTTGGTGGTTAAGATCACTTGATGCTCCTGTGGAGGACCTGAGTTCAATTCCCAGCACTCACATGGCAACTCACAACCATGTATAACTCTAGCACTAGGGGACCAAACCCTCTCTCTGGCCTTCATGAGTGGGTACCAGGCATGTATGTGATGTATATGCATATGTCCAGATAAAACACTCATATCCATAAAATATAAAAAGCAAGCAAACAAACAAACCCTAGGCCTCCTAGTTGTCCCAAGTAGCTCAATACATCTCTCTCTTTTTGAGTAGTTGGGAAATCTTAGTCCATGGCGTGGACTTCACCCAAACACCAGGTTTGAGAATGACTTGTGATTGGGGGGGGGTGAGTTTATATTAAGGACTTTTTTGGGAGAAGCAAAAGAAATTCAAGTTCTAAAGTTGAGGTGGAGCTGAGGAGCAGGATTAGGAATAAAGAAGCAGAAGAAATAAAAATAAATTATTATAAAAAACAAAACAAAACAAAAAACAAATAACAAAAAATAACAATATTTAAATGTCAGCTGCCAGAACAACAAACTGCTATCTCACAGCCCTACAGCCTTTAGATTGTCTCTTTGATTTAAAAATTGAAATTTGGCAAGGTTTCCAGAAGGGCTAAGAAGCTTGCCAAATTGTCTTTCTAAAAGGTAGTGATAAAACAGGACCCATTTATCAAATTACCATTTAAACTCTCTGCAATTTGACTAATAACATATAAAAAATTCAAGTGTTTATGCATAGAAATTTAACGAACATCTATAAAAAGTCAAGCTTTCTGGGACTTTCCCAATTCTTTCACCTTAGCTTCATAATCCTCCCCTGGTGGGGTGGGCTATGAGAAATGGCTGCTTGGACTCCTGCTAGAAAATAATGACTTTACTTAGGGCAGAACTCAGAAAATTTCATGCCTGGATAATTATCGAAAACAATTCCAGTCTCAGTGGCAAACAATCAAGAAAGAACAACATTGCAGCTAGCCTGAAGTCACAATACTGGCTGGGAAAAGCAGCAGAAGGACATGCAACCAGAAACAATATGTAGAGCTACAGTCAAACCGGAATCAAATTGTAAGGCGATGAGAGAGAACAATTTAATAAATCCACAAATATTCTGATAGCCACACACATATGCCCAGTCTGGTCAATGAAGAAATCTTTGAGAGATGGAAAACTACTTTTTAGAAGAATAGAAACTTAAAATGTATATGGTATGGTTCAAGCACTGCTGAGAGAAGGGCTTAGAGCTGGGGTACCGATGCTATTACAAAATAAAAACTGTGGATAAGTTATCCTCCACGTTACAGAAACAGACAAACAGGATTGGAGGTATAGCTCAGTGGCACAGCTTTTGTGTAGCATACATGTGGTTCTGGGTTTCACTCTTACACACACACACACACACACACACACACACACACACACACACACACACAAAACCATACACAAACGGCAGATGGTAGGGTGAAGGAGAGCAATTAAAATAGAAAAGCAAAGCAAATAAGCAAAAATGCAGCAGAAAAAAGTAAGTGTTATGGTAGAAATCAGACAAAAATTGGAGAAATTCAGTGGAACCAAAAGTTGGTTCTTTGAAACGATCAATAAAGTTGACACAATAACAAACTCAAGAATGAAAGAAGAGGCACCACTACTAGAACTGCAGAATAAAAGGAATTACACATCAAATCTGTGAGGAAATTTATGCCAAGAAATAGTTTTGATGGAATGAACACACTCCTAGTGGGACATAACTTGTGAGTGGCTGAAGAAGACTTAGGAAATACATTAAGAACCAGAACTAGACTTGAATTGGTAAATGAGAATCTTCCCACAAAATGAAGCTATTCCAGGATGACCTCACTGAGAAATTCTAGTAAATTCTTAAAGAAAAAAAAAATTAGTCCTTCACAGCTTTCCCCATAAAAACACAAGCGTAAGAAACAATATTAATTTCTTTAGCAGGATTAGTATTAGCCTATATATGATGGGTAAATATTATCAATAGGGCCAGTATTAACTTATACAATGGTTAAAGAGTGTCAGTTTCACTAGGTTAAGAAATACCCATCAAGAGTATTAGCGACATGTCTCTGAGAGTGTTTCCAAAGAGGTTTAAGTGAGCAGGAGAAACCTACCATACATGTGGGATGTTAACACCCTGTGAGCCAGGGTCCCAATCTAAATAAAAAGGAACAAAAGAAGAAGCAAGCTGAACATCAGCATTCATTTTTCTTTGATTCTTTAAAAAATTTGAATAGTTTTGTGTGTGTGTGTGTGTGTGTGTGTGTGTGTGTCTTTCTGTGTGTGCATGTGTATGCTACCTTGTGGCATTTGGGTCTCTCTTTCTACCATGTTGGATCTGGGGATCAAATTCAGGCCATTAGCTTTGGAGGCAAGTACCTTTGTCCACTGAGCCACCTCACTGGTCTTCTCTGCTTTTTGACTGCAGGTGTAATGTGAACAGTCACATCATGCTCCCACTGCTATGCCTTCTGTATCAATCCACAAACTATGAGCCAAAATAAATTCTTTCTTCCTCAGGCTACTGCTTATCAGGTTTTTGGTAATAGCAATGAGAAAAGTAACTAATATACCGTAACAGCGAAGTCAGACAACCCATTACAAGGAAAGAGAGCTATACCAATAGCTATAAGCCTTATGAATATAAGCTTTATAGACATGAAAACAAACATCTTTGAAAAAATTGTTCATCACAACAGAAACACACAACTCACACATACACACACTAAAGAAAAGGAAAATGGGATTTGTTTCAGGAATTCAAAGTTGGTTAAATATTATCAAATTAAATAATGTATCATGTGAGTAGAATAAAGGTCAAAATACACATTAGATATGATCAAATTAAATAATGGTTCCTCACGCACTATAAACAATATTCCAAGGGATACAGATGTACAGCCAGATGGAAATGATGCTAAGTGGAATGATGTGAGAGAAGGGGAACAGAAGCATCATGCCATTTCAGGCACCTGCAATGGACGCAGTCATCCTGAAAAAGGCTCGCTGAACCCTGTATTTCTGAGCTTTTTGGAAGTTTCATTATGTAATCACAACTGATTATATCCTGGGGCATTGGTAATCAACTCAACCTTCAGCTCTTCTCCCTTCTCTAGGGGTTGGGGGTTGGGTGGGACTAAAAGTGTTCCAGGTCTTTAATCACATGGTTATTTCCCCTGATAACCAACCCCCCATCCTGAGGCTATCCAGGAGCACACCAAGAGCTCCCTCAGTAGAACAAAAGAGGTTATCAACCTGGAGATTCCAAAGGATTTAGGAGCTTTGTGTCAGACATTCCAGTCAGTAAATTATAAAGATTTCAGGAAGGCAATGCTAGGAACTAGGAGCACAGGTCAGTGTGTGTGTGTGTGTGTGTGTGTGTGTGTGTTGATTTTGTTGTTGTTGTTTCTTAATACATCACAAACTTGCAGGAAGGAAATTCTTGATAAAAAAAATCCATGAAAAATCTGGAGCCAATATTTTTAATGTTGAAAGTCAGAATGTTGTTCCCCAAAGTCAGAAACAGGACAGTTATGTTCCATTGTCCCAGTAGTATTCCATATCATAATGGAGGTCTAATTATTGCAGTCAAGCATAAGAAGTAAAAGGTACTCAGATTAGAAAGGTAGAAGAAAACTTGTCTCATTTCATAGATCACCTAACAAGCATGTATATATAAAACCCCAAGATACCTCAACACACCAAAACCTAGTATAACTAATAAAAGAATCCAGGGGTTCTTTAAAATATTTTTAAAAGTGCACAGAAATGGATTTGAGTAAACTAGTCAATGGATAAAGTACTTGCTGTACAAGCATGAGGGTCTGTGTTCAGCTATTCAGCACTCAGGTAAAAAGCTGAGTATTCAGCGTGCACCTGTATTCTTAGTACTAGGGAGGTGGAGACAGGAAGATCTTGAATATTTACTTTTGAGCCAGTCAGCTGTTGAACACCAGGTTCAATAAGAGACCCCCCCCCCATTTAAAAAAAAAAGGTGGAAAATGATAGATAGCATAAGAGCTCTGGTCTCCACAAGTACTCACACAAGTGCATATACCCACACACATACCTCACATAAACATGTTCACATATGTGTGCATGTGTACACACCCACACACAAAAAAGTGTAGAAGTATATATATGCTAGCAATGGGCAGTCCAAAACAAATAAATTTTTTTTATTCGTAATAGCATCCACAAGAATAAAAATGCAGGAGCCAGTAAGATTGATTAGTAGGTAAAGTGCTTACCAGGCCGAGTTTGATTCCTGGAAGCCATGGAAATATGCAAGGAGAGAAACTACCACACAAAGGTATTTTATGACCTCTATGTCCATACAATAGCACGTATGCCATAGCTCATGTTTGCCCCTACACAGATATCACTCAAGCTAGTAATAATAAGTAGCATAAGTTTAAAAACTAAAAACAAATACATTTTTAAAACTACAGTAAGATTTTTTATTAAAATTTATAAAACATTAATGAGAATTATTAAAAAGACCTAAATATAGTCCACCTTCATTGACTGGAAGACATTGTTAATATGGTATTATGGCTTGAAATGAAATTTACCCCCCCATACATACATACACAATACATATAAGCTAATATATTAAATGCTTGGTACCCTGCTGGTCACATTATTTAGATAGGTAGTAGAAACTGAAGGGGGTGGGCCTAAGATTGAAGAAGTAGGTCACAAGGAACAGGTTACTGACAGTATCTTGTTCTTGATTCCTCCCTATAGTTATTCCTCCTTTTGCCACCCTGATGAGAAACTTCTTTTTCTACTATGCCTCCTTACTATGATAAACTGACACTTCTGCAATAGTTAGCCCAAAGATATTTTTCCTCCTTTAAGTCACTTCTGTCACAGCAACAGGAAAGCTAACACATAAGGGTTCTTCCTATATTGATCTGTGTATTCTATCTGTATCAAATGTCTAGCAGAATCTTTTCTAGAAATAGCAAAGTGGATCCAAACATTTGTTTAGAAATGAAAAGTCTCTTGGGGTGTTTGAAGATGCCCTATCCATCTCTTGTATTTAGATAAGCAAATGTTGCTTGTCTCTTAGCAACTTGATTACTGGGTAGTTTAGAGAATATCTGTGATAGACTGTCATAGTAGCTAACAAAGTGACATGTTTGCATGACTAGGAGTTTGTTTTACTTAACTATCCTAGACCGTTTTAGACGGTTGGTATCAAGAGGCCAGAGCTTCACATTTTATTTTTAAGTATCTCTAGGTATGATACCATAAGATTTTCTTTTCTTCTTTTTTTTTTGATATCGAGACATATCAGCGCCTGACAGCACCCCCTATTCTACTCCAAGTAGAAGATAAGCATCGAAGAACCTCCACTGTAAGATGGTTGAATTAGTGGCAAGCCTATCTCTTGGCATGAAAAAAACCCCTTGCGCCAACTGCAGACAGACTGCTGTCCAAAAAGGACAAAACTTGGTAGCAGGGAAGTTGACAGCCTAACTCTGCTAAGACAGGGTAGGTAAGTCCTTCATAATCCCTGCTATACAACAAATGTCTGTCAGAGAAACAGGACCCAAAGGCTGAAGATTGATGCAGGAATGTATGGAGAGAAAATGGGAACTGTCCAGGCAGTCATTGGTATGTCCTTTCTTAGTTTTGGAAGCTGCAGGCCCTGCACTTCCTATATAAGCAGATATATTTATCCCTCTCAGGTCTCTGAGGTGGTTGAAGAATAGACAGCTAGAGTCTCATAGTTAAATTTTGAGTTGTTTAGGAATCAAGAGGGTGTTATAGATCTAAGAAGATACTCTTAAAAGTGTGTTGCAAGTTAATATGAATGTTGAGTCACATATAGACCTTTAAACTCATGGAGATGGTTAGATAGTAGAATGTTAAAGTCAGGGGCCAAATATGTATAAACTGGTCATTGGGAAGGTATACTGGGCCATTTAACTCTCATAAATGTGGCATATTTATATCTGTTGTTTTGTATAATACTTACTGTTATAAGAGAAGGAACCATCTGTTGGACTGAAAGGGGAAACTTCTGGGGGGAAGAGGGTGGAAGGGCGGGATAGGGAGGGGTTTGTGACTGAGATGTAACTTGAAGAAAAAAAAAATAAAGTATTTATAAAAAAAAAAAAGAAAAGTCTCCAGAACGAACAAGCAATCATAAAAAGAGTAACAAAGTTGGAAGATTTCAAAACCACCAAAAAGTTAGAATAATCAAGATAGTGTAGCAATAGCAAAACGATAGGAGGATAGACTAACAACATAATTATTGATCAGGGGTAAGCATTTATATTTACAGTTAATCGATTTTCAATAAGAGTAACAATATATTCCAATGGGGATAAGAATAGTATTTTTTTTTTTTTTTGGTTTTTCGAGACAAGGTTTCTCTGTGTAGCCCTGGCTGTCCTGGACTCACTTTATAGACCAGGCTGGCCTCGAACTCACAAAGATCCACCTGCCTCTGCCTCCCAAGTGCTGGGATTAAAGGCGTACGCCACCACCGTCCGGCAAGAATAGTATTTTTAAATCATGGTGCTAGAACAATGGCACACACAAATGAAAGAAAATCATGTAAAACAACAACAAAATTTCCCTCAATCCAGCAAAACAAAACAAACAAACAACAAAATACCTCAAAATGGATCGTAGATCTAAATGTAGGAGTTAAGATAAAACTCTGGACCCCAAAACTTCAGGTAGGCCTCTTGCCTGCAGACCTCCTCTACTCTCTAGGTGCTGCCCCACCCTACCCTCATCTCCACCACCAACTCATTGCTGTCTCTCAGCCCCCCAACTCTGTGAGAGATTCCCAGATACATGAAAGACCACTCCTGCTATAAGAAGTCCAGGTGGGCCATCTGTCTCTGGACCTCCCCCACTCTCTCAGTGCTTCTCACACTATCCCCAAATCCCCCCTTTTCCTCTTCATCACTATGTCGCAGCCCCAAACTGTGGCAGAGACCACCTGCTTGCCCAGAGACCACACCAGGCAGAAGAGAAGAAACAGAAACTAAGGGGGAAAAGAAAAACAAAAACAAAACCCGCACCCAACAATGACAAACTCAGAAATCTGCACTTAAGAGTAATAATCACCTCAAACCCAGATGCCTAAATTGCCAGTGAAAGAAAATAATCAACAACAGTCAAAGCAATATGTCACAACCAAAGCCTATTTACTACAGCAAACCTTGAATATTCAAACAAAAGTATAACAAAAGAAAAAAACCTTAAAACCAACTTTATGAAGATGGCAGAGGTCCTTAAAGAGAAAATGAAGAAATCCCTTAAAGAAATCAAGAAAAAGACAAACAAAAAATTGAAGGAAGTGAAAAAAAAATCCCTTAAAGAAAGCCAAAGGGTGGGGAACAGTTGAAGGAAATAAGTAAAACTGTTCAAGACCTGAAATGGAATAAATAGAAGTAAAGAGAGAGAGAGAGAGAGAGAGAGAGAGAGAGAGAGAGAGAGAGAGACAGAGAGAGAGACAGAGAGAGAGAGACAGAGAGAGAGAGAGAGAGACAGAGAGAGAGAGAGAGAGAGAGAATACAAATTGGGGGAATTCTGGAAATGAAAAATCTAGGTAAGCAAAGAAGAACTACAGATGCAAACTTTACCAACAAAATACAAGAGATAGAAAAGAATATCTCAGGCATTGAAGATACAATAGAAAAAGCAGTTACATTGGTCAAAGAAAATGTTAAATCTAAAAAGTTCCTGACATAAAACATCCAAGAAATCTGGGACACTATAAAAAGCCCAAAACTAAGAATAGCAGGAATAGAAGAAGGTGAAGAATACCAGTTCAAAGGCCCAGAAAATATATAAAAGAAAAATTTTCTAACCAAAAAAAAGGAGATAGAAGAAGTGTATAAAGATACAAAAAGCATACTGAACATCAAATAGATTGGACAGAAAAGAAAGTCCCCTTGCCACATAGTACTCAAAGCATTAAACATACAGAACAAAGAAAGAACATTAAAAGCTGCAAGGGAAAAAGAACAAGTAACATATAAAGGCAAATGTATTAGAATTGCATCCAACTTCTCAACAGAGACTCTAAAAGCCAGAAGGGACTTGACAGATGTCTTGCAGACTTTAAGAGACCACAGATAAGAGCCCAGACTACTATACTCAGCAAAACTTCAATCACGATATATTGGAGAAAGCAAGATATTCCATGACAAACTCAAATTTAAACAATATCTATATGCAAATCAAGCCCTACAGAAGGTAATAGAAGAAAAATCCCAACACAAGTAGGGTAACTATACTGATGAAATCACAGGAAATAAATAACATCGCACCATCAAAACTAAAAGAAGGGAAACACACATACATACACACCACCCACACCAACAAAATAACAGGAATTAATATTCATTGGTCATTGATATATCTTAGTATCAACAGACTCAATTTCCCAATAAAAAGACACAGACTAACAGAATGGATGCAAAAACAGGATCTATCCTTATGCAGCATACAAGAAGCACACCTCAACATCAAAAATAGACATTACCTCAGAATAAAGGGTTGGAAAAATATTTTCCAAGCACTTAAGAAGCAAGCTAGTATAACTGTTCTAATATCTAACAAAACAGACTTCAAATTTAATAAAAAATATTGAGAAGGATACTACATACTCATCAAAGGAAAAATCCACCAAGATTATATTTCAGTTTTTAGAATCTATGCCCCAAATGCAAGGGCATTTATATTTGTAAAAGAAACATTACTGAATATTAAATCACATATCAAATGTCCACATTGATAGAGGGAGACTTCAATACCCCTCTCCCATCAATGAACAGGTCATCCAGACAAAAACTAAGCAAAACCAAACTGACAAAACAGCATAAACAGACATTATAAACCAAAGGACTTAACAGGTATCTATAGAATATTTCACTCAAACACAAACAACTATACCTTCTTCTCAACACCTCATGAAAGTTTTTAGAAAATTGACTACACCCTTTGACACAAACAAACTCTTAAGAAGTACAAGGAAATCAAAATAACACCCTGGATCCTATCACATTACCACAGAATAAAGCTGGATATCAACAAAACCGAAAAAACAAAAAACAAAAACAAAAGACAGAAAGCTTACAAACTCATGGAAAATTAACAACTCTACTGAGTGAAAAATGGGTCAAGACAGATATTAAGAAAGAAATTAATGAATTTTGAGAATTGAATGGAAATGTTTGCACAGTTTACCAAACTGATGGGACACAAGGAAGGCCCTTCTAAGAAGTAAGTTCTTATCAATAATATGTAAAAAAAAAAAAAAGGAGAGAGCTCATACTAGTAATTTTAAAGCACACCTGTGAGCTCTAGAACAAATAAAGAAGAAAATTATATGCAAAAGGAATAGACACCAAGAAATAGTAAATCTGAGAGCTGAAATCAATAAATAGAAGCAAAGAGAGCAATACAAAGAATCAATAAAACAAAGGGTTTGTTCTCTGAGAAAATCAATAAGACAAGCCCCTATCTAACCTAATTAAAAAACACTGAAAGAGAATATCCAGACTAATAAAAGCAGAAATGAAAAGGGGGGCATAACAACAAGCACCAAGGAAATCCAAAGACTCATTAGGTCATACTTTAAAGTCTAGTACTGCACAAAATTGGAAAATCTAAAAGAAATGGATAATTTTCTCAATAGATAACACCACTTACCAAAGTTAAATCAAGATCAAATAAACAATTTAAATAAGCCTGTAACTGCTAAGGAAATAGAAGCAGTCATAAAAAGTCTACAAACAAACAAACAAGCCCAGAGTCAAAGGGTTTTAGTGCAGAAGTCTACCAGACTTTCAAAGAACTAATGCCAGGACTGCTCAAATTATTCCATGAAATAGAAATAGAAGGAATATTGCACAATTCACTTTATGAGGCCACAGTTGCCCTGATACCCAAAACCACACAAAGATTCAACAAAGGAGAATTATACACCGATTACCCTTATGAATATAGGTAGAAAAAATAATAAAATACATGTAAACCAAATCCGAAAACACATCACAAAGATCATCTAGCATGACCAAATAGGCTTTATCCCAGCAATGCAGGGATGATTCAAAATGTAAAAAATCAGTCAATGTTATCTACCATATAAACAAACTGAAAGAAAAAAAAAAGATCATATCAGATGCTGAAAAAGGCTTTGACACAATCCAGCAGCCCTTCATGATAAAAGTCTTGGAGAGATTAGGGATAAAAGGCACATACATAAACACAATAAAGGCAATATACAGCAAGTCTATAACCAACATCAAATTAAGTGGAGAGAAACATAAAGCAATTCCACTACAATCAGGGACAAAAAAAAAAAAGGCTGTCCACTCTCTCTGTATCTTTTCAAATTAGTACTTAAAGCTTTAGTTAGTGCAATAGGACAACTGAAGGAGTTCAAGAGAATAAAAATTGGAAGGGAAAAAGTAAAAATATTGTTATTTGTAGATGATATGATAGTATACATAACAGACCCCAAAAATTTACCCAGGGAACTCATATACCTGATAAACACTTTCAGCAAAGTGACTGAATACAAGATTAACAAAAACAAAAACAAAAAACTAAACCAAAACAAACAGTAGCCCTCCTATATACAAATGGCAAACAGATTGAGTAAGACATCAGGTAATTAATATCTTTCACAATAGATACAAACACTATAAAATATCTTGGGGTAACCCTTACCAAACAAGTGAAACACTTGTCTGATAAAACTTCAAGGACTTCAAGAGAGAAATTGAAGATGATATCAGGAGACGGAAAGATTTCCCATGCTCATGGATCAGTAGGATTAACACAGTAAAAATGGCCATCCTACCAAAAGCAATCTACAGATTCAACACAATCCTCATCAAAATTCCAACACAATTATTTTATAACCCTTAAAAGAACAATATTCAAATTCATTTGGAAAAACAAAACAAAACAAAAACCCAGGATAGCTAAAGCAATCCTGAGCAACAATGGAACTTCTGGAGATATCACCATCTCTGATTCCTAGCTCTACTGTGGAGTTATAGTAATAAAAACCATATGGTATTGTCATAAAAATAGACATATTCTTTAATGAAACTGAATCAAATCAATATACCTCTGAGCACATGATTTAAAAAAAACAGAAATACACAATGGAATAAAGTTTTTTCAACAAATGGTGCTGGTCTGACTGGATGTCTGCATGTAAAAGAATGTAGATAGATCCATATTTAACATCCTGCACAAAACTCAAGTCAAAGTGGATCAAAGACCTCAACATAAAACCAGATACACTGAACCAGATAGAAGAGAAAATGATGAATAGCCTTGAACACATTGGTACAGGAGACAGCTTCCTGAATGGAAAACAGATAGTGCAGGTACTAAGATAAAAAATTAATAAATATGACCTTATAAAACTGAAAATCTTCTATAAGGTAAAGGACACTGTCAATAGAACAAAATGGCAACCTACAGAATTGGAAAAGATTGTCGCCAACCCTACATTCGACAGAGGGCTAATATCCAAAATATATAAAGAACTCAAAAAATTAAATATAGACAAAACAAATAATCCAATTAAAAAATGGGGTACAGAACTAAACAGAGAATTTTCAATGGAGAAATCTCTAATGGCCAAGAAGCACTTAAAGAAATGTTCGATGTCCTTAGTCATCAGGGAAATGCAAATCAAAATGACCCTGAGATTCTATCTTACACCTGTCAGAATAGCTAAGATCAATAACACAAATGACAGCTCATGCTGGCAAGGATGTGGAACAAGGAGAACACTCCTCAATTGTTGGTAGAAGTGCAAACTTGTACAGCCACTATGGCAGTTTTTCCAAAAATTGGGAATCAATCTTTCTCATGAGTCAGTTATACCACTCTTGGGCATATACACAAAGGATGCTTCATCATACCTAATAGACACTCGTTCATCTATGTTCCTAGTAGTGTTATTCATAATAGCCAGAAACTGGAATCAACTCAGATGTCCCCTAACTGAAGAACGGATAAAGAAAATGTGGTACATTTACACAAGGGAGTATTACTCAGTTGTTGAAAAAAAGTGACATCATGAAATTTGCAGGCAAATGGATGAAAGTAGAAAAAAATCATCCTGAGTGAGGTAACCCACACCCAGAAAGACACAAATGGTATGTACTCACTTATAAGTGGATATCAGCTGTTAAGTAAACGATAATCATGATACAATCCATAGATCCAAAGAGGCTAAGTAGTAACAATGAGGGTTCTGGGGGGAAGTATGGATCTCCCTGGGAGGGGGGAAATAGAATAGATTTTGTGGTTAGACTAGAGATGTGTGGAAATGGGATTCAGAGGGATCAGATGGGAGGGTAGAGGGTAAGAGTTTGGGGAGAGATGACTAAAACTGAGCATTTGGGGGGTGATTTGGAAACCCAATGCAGTAGAAACTTCCTGGAATCTGTGATGGTGACCCTAGTTAGGACTCCTAATAATGGAGAATATGGAGCCTGAACCAGCCATTTTCTGTAACCAAGGAACACTTTCATCAGTGAGACTAACACACCAACTCAGCCACAAAACCTTTGACATACAATCTGTCTTGCCTGCAAGATGTTCTGGGGCAATGGTGGTGCAGAACTTGTAGGAGTGGCTAACCAATGACTGGTCTCATTTGAGGCTCATGTCATGAGAGGGAGCCCACGCCTGACGCTGACTGGATGAGCAGGAACCAGAGGCAAGATAGCTCAGAGAGCTAGGGTACAACCAAACATGACTGGCTTTTAAAAACCAATGAAATGATTTCTAATGATATTCTGTTATACTCATAGACAGGTGCCTAGTACAGTTGTCATCAGAGAGGCTGCCTCTGCCAGCCGATGGGAACAGATTTAGAGACCCACAGGCAAACATTAGGAGGAGAGAGGGTCCAGACTGGAGGTCTCCATCAGGTTCCTCTCCTCGGAGCTTGCAGAACCTCACTGAAGTCAAGGTTGGGGGAGGAATTGTGGGAACTAGAGAAGTAGAGGACACCAGGAGAGCATGGTCTACAGAATCAACTAAGCAGGGCTCATAAGGGCTCACAGAGACTGAAGTGGTAATCATGGAGCCTTCATGGGTCTGTGTTTGGTCCTCTGCATATATGTTATGACTGTTGGCTTATTTTTGGGGGGGAGTCTTGACAGTGGAATTGGGGGTGTCTTTGACTCTTTTTCCTGCTCTTGGGACTCTTTTCCTCCCACTGCCTTGCTGTTTTCCTCAAACAGCCTTGATGTGAGTGTTTGTGCCTGGTCTTATTATATCCTTTTGTGCCACATTTGGCTGATGTTCCTGGGAGGCCTGCTCTTTTCTAGGGGGAGATGGGGTGAAGGAAGGGAATAGATCTGGGGAAGAGACAGGTTGGGGGTACTTGGAGGATTGAAGGTAGGGGAAGCTATTCTCAGTGTGTATTGTTTGAGAGAAGAATAAATAAAAAGAAAAAAGGAAAAATAAGTAATTAATATTCATGTCAAAAAATAAAAAAAGGGTTATGACAAAATCCTCAGAGAAAAATAGAGGAAAAACCCCCATGATCTTATTTATTTATTTATTTATTTATTTATTTATTTACTGCTTCAGGTTACATCTCCATCATAATGTCCTCTTTCCACCCCTCCCAGTCCCACCCTCCCACCCTCTACCTCCTAACCCTTCCAGCCCACTCCTCTGGAGTGTAGTGTCCCTACATAACAGTCCCCTGCCCCAGTTCAGCAGTCATATGAGGGCCAAGAGCCTCCTCATACAAGGCAGCACCACTAGAGAAAAGTGTCTCATTGACAGGAAAAAAAAAAGTCCATGTTCCCTTTCATGCGTTGGTTGTACTATAGACATCCTGTACTATATGGTTAAAATCCGACTATAAGTGAATAGATGCCATGTGCATCCTTCTGAGACTGGGTTAGCTCACTCAGGATGAGCTCCTCTAGATCCATCCATTTGGCTGCAAATTGTATGATTTCATTGTTTCTGATAGCTGAGTAGTATTCCATTGTGTAGATGTACCACAGTTTTTAATCCTTTAATTCTTCGGTTGAGGGACATCTGGGTTGTTTCCAGTTTCTAGCTATTACAAATAAGGCTGCTATGAACATAGATGAGGAAACTTCCTTGTGATTCGGTGAGGAGTCATTTGGATGTATACCCAGAAGTGGTATGGCTGAAATCCCATGATCTTGAATCAGACTAAGATTTTAAAGATGGGACACTCAAAGAAACAATGATGAGTTCCACATCATAAAAGTGTAAAATCTTTTATAACTTGAAAGTTTGGAGGAAAGGAAGGGAAGGGGAAAATTATGTGATGGATAAAAGGGCTGAACAGACATTTCACCAGAGAAATATACCAATTTCCTGTAAACATATTTTAAAAATGTTGTCTCATTTGTCATCAGAAAACTCAGATCAAAATAACAATGAAAAATATAAAATATATTAAAAATAAACTAACAATGAGATCCTATTTTAGTCCCAGTAGAACTGCTATGATTAGAAAGACAGACAATAAGTGCTGGAAAGGATATGGAGAACCTGGAATGCTCATATATTTCTGATGGGACAGTAAAATGGTATACCGAGTTGGGAAAACAGTTTGACATTTTCTTAACAAGTTAAGCATAAATCTACCATATTATGCAATAATTTTCCTCTTACAATCCTCCACAAGAGAAATGAAGACACATGTATACAGAAAGACTTGCACACAAATGTAAATAGCACTATGCACCATCACCAAAGTACATGCCTATCAACCTCTTTGTTTTTGTTGGGGTAGGAATGCAACTCAAGGGCCTGCCCATGTTATGTGAACACTGCACTACCAAGCCATACCCCTAGGCCACCACCAACTTTTGGATTGTCAAATACAATAGGTCTAAAGATAACATGGAATGATATTCAGCCATCAAAAGAAACAAAGTACTGGCACATGCCACAACATGGATGAAGCTAAAAAACACTGTGTTCAATGAAAGAGTGTAGGCCAGATAGGTTTAGGTGAAAAACGAAGAACTGCCTGGTATCTAGAGTCTGATGTAGCTACATAGCTATATTATAGCAGAACACCATATGATGATTCAAACATAAAAAAAAAAGAATAGCACTTCATGTTACTATTCAAATTGTTAAAAAATATATACAAAATGTGCTAGAACTAAGAAAAACAACTGAGATGAAAACCATCTTTTGCTTCATTTTAAAGGCATCTCTATATTATTGGTCTTTCCTATCAAGCATCTGATGCCATGGCACAGTTTAAAATATAAAAAGACAAAAAAGTAAGTAAACCCTGTTCTAGGAATCCACCTCCAATCTTAACATAAATAATATTCTCCATTATTAATGTTTCCCATAAAATTAGCTGTTCAAACCCTCTCGAGAAGCCCACCTCCTCTTGAGTATATTTGTTTTTAACCTGTAATAAAACCTCCTAGGTTCCTTACTTTGTTTTGTTTCTAAAGTCATTCTCTGCCAGTGACAAGAATTTAGAAACAATGGATTACAGTTATCCATCTGAACTATTTTTGAAATGTCCCAAATTTCATGTGCTGGTAACAAAGCTGATAAAAAAAATGGAGACTAATAGTATAAAATATATTGGTAAATTGTCATGAATGATTTAAGCTTACAGAGAAGCTGTCTCTGGAAGCAGAATAGTGTAGACTCCTCTACTTACCCCCCTGGCCACCAGCATTTTCAGATCCAAGTATATTATATTTGTCTCAAAATGTCTTCCAAGGCTCCTTTTCTGGGAAAGGCTGGCCTCTTGGCCATGGGACAAGAAGAAAGGAAAAGAGCAAGCAGCTGAGGGTACTAAAACACTGTGTTATTGAGACCAGCTGGGAAGTGAACTCTTTCCAACACAGGTGACTATTTATCCCAAGGCATAAAAATGCTTGCAGTGGGAACAGAAAGCTGGAAGTTTGTTTGTAGAAAGCCTCTTAATTGGGAGCTCCAGCATGGCTGCTTCTTTCTCAGTTGATTTCTAAAGCGTATTGTAAGCCCTCCTCTGATGATGCTTTTGTTTGATCTTAATCAGTCCACTCTAGTTATCACTATTGGATATTGTAAGCACTTGATTTGATGATATTTGACTCCTTCTCTCTGTTACATGCTATTTATTCTTTTACTTTTGCTATCCACATAAAACTCACTCCTTTGAAATCTAAAGATTATTCCCTACATTGTACAGAATAGAGTCACAAAGGATCACATAGGGTATGACTTCATTTAGATAAAGTGTCCAGAAAAAAAACCAAATCTAATAGAGACAAATATAGATTATTGGTTGTGTACAGCTGGGTGTAGCAATGGGAAGAGGTTGAAAAAATGGAGCATAGGGTGATGATGACATTAGAAATTTGGATTGTGATGATAGTTGGTCCACTCTGTAAAGATGGTATCATTAGCTTATACAATAAAACTGGGTGAGACTTATGGTACATAAATTATACTTCAAGGAGACTTTTACTTAAGAAGTAGGGGAGGTGGAAAGAGAAGCTTTCTACTCTTAAAAGGAATGGCTTCTTGGAGTGGGGACTTTCACAGATTTCATTCTATCACCAGCTTCTTGCCAGGATAACATTAGAGAACAAGTTTCAAGAACACAGGAGTGAATTTTTTTTAATAATGCAGACAGAAATTCACATATTGAGTCATTCACTTAGTATATTAGTATAAAGCTTCTATGCTATGGATGATTTTATAAATCTGATTGAGACATTTAAAAAAACACATATTAACTTTGTGTTATAATTATGCTACTAATTTTTAACTTCTACTGAACACTTTTTTGAGACAATATATCTGTATTAGTCAGGATTCTCTAGAGTCACAGAACTTATGAAATGAATATCTATCTATCTATCTATCTATCTATCTATCTATCTATCTATCTACCTATCTATCTAGATTATAGATGATATAGATATAGATAAAGTGAATTTACTGGAATAACTTACAAACGGCAGTCCACCTAGCCCAACATTAACTAGTTGTAAACAGAAAGTTCATGAATCTAGCAGTTGCTCAGTTACACAAGGCTGGATGTTTCAGATGGTCTTCTGTATATGCTGGAATCCTGAAGAAATAGGAACCAATGCCAGTAAAGGAATGCCAGTACTAGCAAAGTGAGGGCAAGCAGGCAAAGAACAAACCTTCATTCTTCCGTGTCCTTAAATAGGCTTCTAGCAGAGGGTGTGCCCAGATTTAAAGTGTGTTTTTCCACATTAAGATATGAATTAAAGGCATGTGTCTTCCTACCTCAAAGGTCGACACTAGAAGCGGATTCACCCATTTCAAACTAAGCAAAAGACCCCACACAGGTGTGCCCTCCATTTCTGAATTGTAGTTCATTCCAGATATAATAAACTTGACAACCAAGAATAACTATAACAATACCTCTTTAGGTGTCTTGGAACTCATTATATAATCCAGGTTTGCCTCAAATTCACAGAGATCCATCTGCCTCTCCTGTGCTGGGATTAAAGGTCTGTGCCACCATACCTGGCTTGAAAACTCTTAATCATCAAAGCTATGTATGGGACTAGTTTTTGACCCTACCTTGGCAAGCTTTTGTGGGGCAGGGATATTGTTGAGATAAACACACTTCTAGTTTGCTCAGAAGGAAAAAGAGAAAATGCATTATAAATAAAGTTGAACTTTCTGATTTATTTTCTTCTCATTAATTTGTCAAAGAATATATACACTGTTTCATAATCACCTGTATTAGTATTTTTTTCAACAGCATACTGGTAAATTTTTCCTTTGAACACTTGTTTCCATTCCTGTTCTTTTTTATTTAATTTTAATTTTTTTTAGAATTTCATACATGAGAACTATATTTACATAATTTTCACACCACCTTCCCCTCCAACTGCTCCTGTGTTCTCCCTATACTCTTTCAATTTCATGACCTCTTCTTTGAAAATTATTATTATTTTTGCACACCGACACAGACAGACATAGACACACACACACACACACACACACACACACACACACACACACACACACAGAGTCAAGTGAATCCATTTATTGCTGCTCTTATATATGTGTATGTGTATAGGGTTTATCACTTGGGATTAGATAATCTATCAGAGGGCTCTTCCCTGAAGAATACTGATTCTTCCTCTCTCAGCAGCCTCCGATTGTTCTTTATTTAGGGATGGGGACTTGTAAAATTTCCCTTATCTCATGTTAGCTAGTATTAAAGCAGGTCTTGTTTAGGCAACCAAATCATTGAGATTTCATAAGTGCAGCATCCCTATCATGTCTAGAAGACACTATCTAGCAATAAGGGTCTTGGTTCTCTGGCTTTCACTATCTTCATACCTTCTGTTTCAAGATAGTCCTTGATCCCAAACACTACAGTAGTGGCACAAATAGTTTGAAGGTAACCAACAGTTGTCTAACTAAGGCCTACTCAGTAGGAGGAAATTAATGCCTGGTACTGTAAACCTAGCCAATTGCCTGTGGCTGATGAGATCTTAGATCTTAGATGAGAGCCTACTGCTGCCATTTTCCTAAGCCAGTATAATTTCTAACTGTAGTCTAAATACCTATCTTTATACCCACAGGCAAGTAAGTATAGGTCTCGCTCCTCATTAAAGAAGCTTTTTTGTACATCAGATGGAGACCATTACAAAGATCTACAACTGGTCAAAATGCAGAGAATAAGTGACTATGGGGTGACCAAACCCAACTGGTGCATCTACACTGCAACCCATATACCTGAAGCTTACCTCAATTCCATTTTCTTCTGCCCAGGTTTCAGACAAGTGTTAACTTTGGCTGTTTCCCCTTCATGATGCTTCTAATTGTATAATCTTATTTTGGGCACAAAACAACTATAAATATCTCCTAAATGGAATTGGGTAGCTCCACGCTCTATATAAAACTTGCTCCTTCTGGTGGATCAACTTTTATAGTTTTCTTTGACATGTGCCTATTCTTTCTCCCCTTTCATCTCTGAGTACAAGATAAGGAATGGGAAAACAGGGTTTGAAAGTGCACTTTATCTCTTTCGCTATTGACTTTTTGCATGATTTCCTCCCAACTTCCCAGATATAGGAATGCAAGTAGCGGACAGGTTGTTCCACAAAGGTGTGGATGAACTTAGAACACTGTTGAATTAAACTATTCTAGGAATAACTGTGAACATTAGAGCCTAAATTATGGTTTACTAAATTTGAACCATGAATCTGTTTGCTTGTAAATTATTTGGCCAACAGTTTTCCGTTAAAGGTGGTAATTTTAAAGCATCAAAATCCATTTCTGAAACACACCTGTACCCTTAGAAATTAACTAACAATGTGAACCGTGTATAAATTTGGCATCCATGAAAAGTTGGAGTTGGTTGTCATATATATGTTCTTTGACTAACTTCGTAATATTCATACCTAAATAGTTTTACCAGGAGCCAAACTGCAGTAAGCTCACACAGCATTGGTGAATATTGTCAGTAAGAAAGTTCCTACCTGGGGCTGAAGATAGTTCAGGGCACTTACTTCTTTTGCAGGGGGCCTGGGCTTGTTTCCCGGTACCCTCATCAGGGAGTTTACAACTGCCTGTAACTCCAGCTCCAGTGAACCTGATACCTTCTTCTGACCTCTGTATGCATTGGGTATACATGTGGTACAAATACCATGCATGCAGGAAAAACACTCATACATATAAAATATTAGTAAATAAATAAAATTTAAAATACACACCTATTATTTGGTTTCAGTCTCACAGACATATTTTTTCCATATCTACATGCATGGGATGAAATGTGGTTAGCATTTATTGTGGATTTTATATGATACACATTAGAGAATGCTTTCTTCTTGCAATCAAGCAAAATTTCTTGGGAGAAAAGTCAGAGCTTTTAAATAGGGCTGCCTCAACTAATGATACTGTTGAGCATTTGGGACTAGTTTATTCAGGAAGTGAATACACTGAAAGTATTCACAGCAGGAAGATAGGCAATATCCCTTCCAGGGGATGGGCCTTACACTACATTGCTGACTTCTGCCTTTGTGATGTTTTTTGGTCCCTGGTGGGCAAAACACATTTTGCATGTGGAAGGTTCTGAAAACTGTCAGAATGATACATCAATTAGATTGATTCCAAAGTTCCTTAAAATCAATCCCCTTAGCACTTCCCAATCCTGAATCTATGTCCTTTCGCCTACTTTCCTAACAATTATTTGATCTGTTGCTGCATGCTGATCTCCATCTTAGAGTCTCCACCCCAGGAAACAATCACAATACCTCTCAAATGCCTTGGCTGCTCATATCACTCTGTGGTTTACATCATTGTTTCTACTTCCTGAGAGCACTAGCTAACACCCATGCCTCATCTTCTAATACTAGTCATTGTTTCTGCCTTTTTTTGAGCTGGGGGGCCAGGTCGCAGATGCAGGTTCAACTATGATGATTATGCTGGGCTGTATTTTGCAGCTGTGACCTGGAAGACCAATAGAAGTCCTAGCTTCACCAGCAGCTCCTCTGAGTGTGGTAGAAAACAAAGTTCTGTGGGGATGACTTTGATGAATAAAAGAGGATGAATGACTTTCTCTGGGTTGTATCACTGTGAATCAGCTGGATGTTGCTCAGAAGCTATGGCCAGTTTAGTAATATTACCTACAAAGACTTTATATGCCCTCCCACCTGAATATGCCTTCTCTTCTTACATAAGCCCTTTCCAACTTCCCTATGATTTCCCACCTGCAAAAGCCCTCTTACCTGCATGTCTTCTTACCCACATAGGCCCTCCCACTTGCCTATGCCTTCCTAAGTACAAAAACCTCCCACCTGCCTAAACCCTCCTACCTGCCTCTGCCTTCCCACTTGTATAAGCCCTCCTCCTGCTGCCTTCCTACCTACATAAGCCCTCCTGCTTGCCTGTGTCTTCCCACCTGCATAAGCCCTCCCACCTGCCTTTGGCTTTCCTCTTGCATAAGCCCTCCCACCTAACTTTGCCTTTCATCTCTCATAAGCCCTCCACCTGCCTGTGCCTTCCCACTTGCCTAAGCTATCCCCCTTACTGATGGCCTTTTTACCTGCCTTTACCCTCTCACCTGCATTTGCCCTTTCATTTGCATATACCTTCCCATCTGTTTATTCTTTTTCCTTATGAATACTTTCCCATAAGCAATATGCTCAGCCACTTGCATATGCCCTCCAGCCTGTATATTCTTTCCTCCTGTTTGTGCCTTGCCTCCACACTACCCTGCCTTCTTTACTACTCTTTCCTTTCTCCTTCATTATTGCATCCCAGAATGAGTCCTTCCTTCACAATCTAGGATAACAGAAGCAAAATAGGATGTGTCTTAGCACATAGGACATCAACTGCCTTGTAATAAAAGCATGATCATTCTACAATTAAAACTGACCCATCACAAATGAACCCTCTTTCACATCTCTACTTTCTCACCATATTCACAGAGTAACTTCTTTTAATCCAGAAATTGTACCTACTGTTAAATACCATTATTATAATTTGTTCTGTCCTGTTGGAAATGAAAATAATTATCATTTCTCTAATAGTCTGAAATGACTTTTTTGTCTTGTTACTTTGAGTCGAACTCTTAATATGCCTTCATCTAACATAGAAGCAATTTAGCAGCAAAATGATATGAAACTCCACTATTAAAAGTGACTGCTCATAATCAAAGAGTTCAAGGGCTAAAAAATAATTGCAGGTATTGTATTGGGGCCCAGGTATAGTTTTTTTTTTCAATCTGGACTACTTAGAGTATCAATAAGATAAGAGGAAATTTTGTCAGAAAAAAATTTTTAAAAAGAACAAAGATCCAAATATCCATCTTTTGAAGTGGATTTTAAGCATGAAGGCATTACTCAGAGATCCAAATAAGAATTTAGTGAATTCAGTGAGTGGACAGAAGCATGGGACTTTAGGCACTAGGTACTGGATTCTTGGTTGCTGATCTTCTTAGCATGGGTGACAAACCTTTCACACTAGAGATAAAAGACTTTCAGGAATTCTAAAGCCCTTTGGCCTCTCAGAGAATAATTTCCTTCTCAGTAAAGCTATGATTCCACCTGTGTTTTTGTAGTCACCAGGTACTTGTCTGTGTCTTGCCCAGCTCTGCTTTCACTGGTCCAGTAAGGGCTTGTTGGGCCTGACTGGACAAATCTTAGGCAGGTTCAACTTGCCTTGGATCAGTTCGTGGAAAGCTAGGGGTGATTCTATAACTTAAGGAAGCTGAATGACCCTGTGTCATAACCATGACAACTCTTATAAAAGAAATCATTTAATTGGGGGCTTGCTT
The DNA here is from genome assembly GCA_907164525.1 of Lophiomys imhausi. Lineage (NCBI taxonomy): Eukaryota > Metazoa > Chordata > Mammalia > Rodentia > Muridae > Lophiomys > Lophiomys imhausi. The sequence goes on along the minus strand of CAJQZJ010037357.1, from coordinate 2,192,607 downwards.
ACAGTTTCAGAGGGTTAGTCCATTCTCATCATGGTAGGAAGCATGGTTAACACACAGGCAGAAATGGTGCTGAAGAAATAGCAGAGATCTACATCCTGCCACTGGCCAAGAGAAAGACTCCAGGCTTTGCACTGACTTTTGAAACCTAAAGCTCACCTCTAGTGACACACTTCCTCCAACAAGGCCACACCTCCTAATCATTTCAAATAGTGCCACTCCTTGGTGACCGCTCATTCAAATCTGTGAGCCTGTAGGGGCCATTCAACCACAGCATTCCTCTCCTGGGCCCCCCATAGGCTTGTAGCATCTCCATAATGCAAAAAATGTATTCAGTCTACCTTCAAAAGTCCCCATAGACTATCACAGTCTCAATACCGTTTAAAAGTCTGAAGTTCAAAGTCGTTCTGAGCCTTATGGTAATCTCTTAACTGCAATTCCTGTAAAATAAAAATTAAAAAGAAGATCACATAATTCCAACATACAATGGCATATTACTATTTCAGAAGGGAAAAAGAGGAGCATAGTGAGGAAATACTGGACCAAACCAAGTCCAAAAACCAGTTGGGCAAACTCCAAACTCTGCGTCTCTATGTCTGATATTGAAGAACTCGTCTTTAGATCCCTAACTCCTTTCAGATTTGTTGACTGCAACGTACTTCTCTCTCTTGGGCTGGTTCCACACCCAGTCTGCAGATTTCCCATAACTCTGGGATCTCCAACACAATCCAGGCTTCACCTTCACAACTTCATGCATGACCTCCCTTTGCTTCCATGCAGGGGCTCACTGACACATGCCTGGCCTCAGTATCTTTTCTTAGTTTCAGAGAGAGACTCCACAACCTCTTTCTTGTATCCTTGAATCTAAAGCGAGACCCATGTAATCACAGCTTCCCAGTTCTTACGTTTGCCGGCGCTGGAACTTGCCCCCCTCATTCAGTTGCATGTACATCAGCTTTCTGTGTTCCATGTTTTCCTTCACTGCCTATGGTTTTCTTTAATTCCTTTCTGCAAGCTAGAATCTTAGCTGAGTTGAGTCTTGCCCTGAGCTCACCACTCCCTTTATTCCAAATAGCATCAGGCTTTAAAAAAATGTTTATCTCCTTGAGCCCAGGATTTAGCTCCATTACACTTCCTGATGCTCCTTTTCTCCTCAAACTGTTTAGTTTGTATCTTTCCTTGCTCAGCTTGCTCCTTTTCATTACAGAGATACATAGGAGTGAACACTAATAACCACAGGACAGAATCCATTCTGTGATATGTTGAAATCTTCTCTCCCTATGCCATTAATCCAGAACTCTTCAATAATCTGAAACTTTTCAATTTAGCCTCAGGGAGATTTTTTATGGGCAAGGGCAAAAAGCAGCTACATTCTTTGCCAAATATCACAAAAATGGTCCCTAGGCTGCTTATTAATATTCTTCCCCTCTAAAACTTCTTGAGCTGGGCCCCACAGGGCCCCTCAGCACTGTTTTCTATGCTCCTACAAGGATGACTCATTAAGCCCCACCTAAGCACTCAATTGCTTTCCTAAGCCAAAGTCTCAAAGTCCACATTTTGACAAGCAGCATGGTCAGGTCTGCCACAGCAATACTGTGATCTCTGGCACCAACTTCTGGTTTAGTGTTCTATTGCTCTGAAGAGTCACCATGAGCAAGGCAACTCTTATAAAAAGAAAACATTTAATTGGTGCTTGCTTACAATTTCAGAGGTTTAGTACATTATCATCATGGCAGGCGGCATGGCAGCACACAGGTACTGGAGAAGTAGCTTAGAGTACATCATGATCCACAGGCAGCAGGGGAAAAAACTGAACTTGGCATGGACTTTTGAACCCTCACAGCCCACCACCAATGACACACTTCCTTCAACAATGCCACACTGCTTAATTTTTTCAAATAGTGCTACTCCCTGGTAACCAAGCATTCAAATCCATGAGCCTTAGAACTGTTCTTATTCAAACCACCACACCCTGGTTTTGTGTTTCTTGTGTCTCTAGTCCATGGCACCTTCACTATTGTGAATGTTGGCTGGTACTTATATGTATATGTCATATTTAGTCACTGTCAAACATCTCTGTTTTGTGATATTTTTCTCTTTTCTCCACCTTCACACAATCACACACACTCCTCCCCAACCAGCATTTTTAAAAAATAATTGTAGAGTTACATAAAAGGTACAAAACTGGAACAAATTTATTTCAGTAGGCATTTACCTCAACTTCTTCCTAAGTTACCATCTTGTGTCAGCATAATTCAGTTATCCAAACCAAGAGCACTACTGTCACATGAAGAACCAAGCTACAGAGTTTGGATTTTACTATTTCTTCCAGGTAAATGGCCTTTTCTGTTTCAGAATCCCATAACTGCTTTTTTTTCTACTCTAGGATCTCATGTCACATATATTTATTATATCTCTTCTTTTTTTTCTCTCCTCTAATCTGTGACAGTTCTTCAGTCTTGCTTTTGTGACTGTGAAATTTCTAAAAATTTTATTTCTTTTCTTACCTTTTTTCTTTCTTTTCCTTCCTTCCTTCCTTCCTTCCTTCCTCCCTCCCTCCCTCCCTCCCTCCCTCCCTCCCTCCCTCTCTCTCTCTCTCTCTCTCTCTCTCTTTCTTTTTTTGAGATAGGGTCTCACTATGTAGCCCTGGCTGTCCTAGAACTTACTATGTAGACCAGGCTCACCTTGAACACAGAGATCTGCTTGCCTCTGCCTCCTCCATGCTGAAATGAAAGGCATGCACCACCAAGCCTAGAAGTAACCTGTGAAACTTTTAATGAGAGGTTCTCAGCTATTCTGTAACAGCACTTTTAATTTGGAGTGGTTTTTTCTAACGATTAGTCTAAAATTGTGTAGGATTTTCAAGCACAATATAGAAATTTGCTGTGCCCTTCTAGCACATCACCACAGGGGCACAGGCTGCTCCACTATTTGGTTAAGGTAAAGCCTTTCCCTTTGACATTGATACAAATTGTAAAGAGATGTTTTGCAACTATTTTTTAAAGGTTTTTCAAGACAGGGTTTCTCTGTGTACCCCTGACTGTCCTGGACTCACTTTGTAGACCAGGCTGGCCTTGAACTCACAGAGATCCGCCTGCCTCTGCCTCCCGAGTGCTGGAATTAAAGGGTGTGCCACCACGCCTGGTGTTTTGTAACTATTCTAATCCCCATATTGTTTTAAAATTTTAACCTACTGATTTTAGCACAGGCAAGTTTGGGCCGTAACAATTATTATTGTGGTATTTGCCATATTATAATTTTTCATTATTCTCATTCTTTCCATTTTTATTAATTACTTTTGTTAATGCATGCTTTAGATATACACAATTTAATATATATGAAATATAATATAAATATAAATGTATATAAATATAAATACATGTAAGTTTCATACATAAAATTATACACATACGCACACACACACACACACACACACACCACACACATATATATACACATGTATGAGAGAGTAACCTTCTTCTCATTCCAACTATGCTTACCAGTCTCTTGTATTCATGACTTTTGGTTTTAGTCTGTGACCCATTTAGTTTAACCTGGACCATCTGTGTGACCACTGGATTGAAACTATCCATTGGATCCTTGTGGGTTCATCAATAAATACACAGCCAGAAGCAATGATTCCCCAGTTCCCTAAATCTCTCAGTAGCAAATAGTTCGGAAGTGAGGGGTAGGACCCCTGAGCCTTTGTTCTATCCTTTGGCTTATGATAAGCTCATTTTTGCACATTGCAGGCATCTGAAGCTGCTATGAATTTTTGTGATTACATATGATTGCATCTTGCCCAGGAAATGGCATCTCATAGCCAATTCTTCCTATCTTTTGGCTCTCACATGCTGTCTATTCTTTTCTTTGACAATGTTGCCCAAGCATTGGAGGGCATAGTATAAATGCCATGTTTTAAGTCTGGGTACATACATGGCACTTATTGTGAGGGCCCTGTGAAATCATGAGTGCCACTGTTCACCGCAAAGAGAGTTGGCTCTAATTAAGGCTGAGAGTAGCATGTCTGTAAATATACATCTTCTTTTAAATTTGGAATTCCTCTGTAGGGATATGAGAGCTCTAAGGCCTTACTAGCTTACTTACATATTTAGTTATTTATCAACATAGATTTATGGATATTTATTTTATTCTATGGGTTGCTGTCCATTATTGTTAGTTTTCAAATTGTTCCCTTTGTGATCACTGGGAGATTTTGGTTGGTGCCTATGTCTTCTTGACATATCCTTAAAGATATCTAGATATATAATTTATCTATTTGTTTGTTTGTTTATCCATGCTCTAGAATCAATTACTTTTTTAGGAAGCTCCAATCTTTTTCAAAGGAGAACTGTATTTTAGAAACTAAGACCTGGAGAATAATTCTGCTAACTGTATCTACAGTCAGTAGACAGAGCTAGATAATGCATGTGTATACTAACCCAGATATACACACATCTCTCTCCCTCCCTGCTCTCGTCCTCCCTCCCTCCTCCTCCTTCTTTTTCTTGTATTTAAACAAGATCTCTCTATGTGGCCTTTGTTGCCCTGGAATTCATTATGTAGACCAGGCTGGCCTTGAACTAACAGAAATCTAGCTGCTTCTGACTTCCAAGTTCTGGTATTAAAGGCGTACACTACCACACCGGGTCCTACATCTATATTTCTTATGTAGTTGGATGTATATGACAAAAGCTGTAAGTTCCTTCTGATACTTCTATTTCCAATCCAGCACCACAAGGTTTATTCTAATGTTTTCAACTTTGAGGTTGACAAATGTGGCTCTGATCATATAAAGTATATTGTACTCTGTTTTCCTTGTTGGCTATCTTAAGGTGAGATAGGTCACCAGACCCCCTACTAAAGTCACTCAGAAATTCTGCCAGGGTTCTTGCTCTTTCTGCTCAAACTGCCATGGTCTGTCTGATCCAGAATTATGGGCTGAATATGTGTGGTAAGTGTTTTGATTAGTATGTGAATGTCATAGACTTCATTGAGTTGGACTAAGTGACCTTGAATGGATTGTTCAAGACTCAGTAAAAGAGGCTGTATTAGTCTCTGTGCATAAAAACAAAACAAAACCTTAAGACCTTCAAAAAATATATAATTCCTGGATTTATTCAACCCTACCTTTCACAAAAAATTTCAGAATTACCAGCTCATATGCCTGTAAGAACAAGATTTACTAACTAGAGTGTTAAATTTGTATGAAATACTTTATGTCTTTAGTTTTTATAATATTTAATCAAAATAGCCTCTTTTAAAAAAACATTGAGACTTACCTTCACTATCTCATTTGGTGTGGTTAAGATATTAATTTGCAATACAGTTTGGTTTAATTTATTACCATATTCCATTTTGGATTATGCTTACATCCAGGTTTATGTATTTACATATTTCTTTATTAGAGGAGTATATGTGACACATATTTTTCATTTTTTTACATTAAAATAGAATTACTTTACTTTCCCCCTCTGTTTCCTCCCTGCAGTTCTTCTCAGCCACCTTCCCATGAACCCCTCCCATGTCCTCCCACTCTCAAATTACTAACTTGTTTTTCTTTGATTGTTATTGTTACATATATATGTGTGTATATGCAAATATATATATATATAATTGTGTGTATATATATATAAAACAACCTGCTGAGTATATTTTTGATGCTATTGTGTATATGGTTTCAAAGCTGATCATTCTGCATTGGATAAGAAATAAGGATGCTCATCCTTGGAAAAGGCTAATTCTCCTCCAAGCAGTATTAGTTGCCTGTAGTTTTTGTCTAGGGGTGGAAACTCATGAAAATTTCCCCATGAAGAATGTTTCCAAGAGGTAAAGTCATGTTAAAGAATTCTGAGAACTCCTCTTTGTTGATTATAACTCACTCACTCTCCTTTTGTTGACCATTCCCTGGAGAAGACACAATCTTCAGTTTGTGGCTTCTCTGATTCATATATATTTTGCAGGAGAAAGCAGATACATGTACATTTTTAAAAATATTTTTCTGCCAGGCGGTGGTGGTGCACGCCTTTAGTCCCAGCACTTGGGAGGCAGAGGCAGGCGGATCTTTGTGAGTTGGAGGCCAGCCTGGTCTACAAAGTGAGTCCAGGACAACCAGAGCTGTTAAACAGAGAAACCCTGTCTCGAAAAAAAACAAAAAAAAAAAAAAATTTTTCTTCTTCTTGAAAGTAGTGTATTACAGATCTTCATTTGCATCTTGACATTTTTATTACAAATTGGTTCATGGAGATATGACTCCTTATGCTTTGTTTTAAATAGCACTCCACTGTGTAGATACATGACAGCTTATTGAAACCCTCTCCTTTGTATGATTTGGATTGTTTCCAGTATTTCATAATAAACATTACTTCAACAAATCATCCAGTGTGTATATATTTGTATTGTGGAAGGTATAACTTCATTGTATATTCTTAGCACTAGAATTGTTGTATGAGAAAATAAATACATAAGTAGTTGGATAATGCAAAATTTCTCTCCAAAAAGATTATACGATTTTATATTCCCCCCAGTCGTATATAACAGTACCTGCTTTCCTGCTGGGAAAGGAATGCATTGTCATGCTTTTTAAGTTGTCAGTCTGATAGGTGAGAAATGGAATTTGCATGTTATTTTTGTTTTCATTTTTATAATTATATTTTAATTGCAAACGAGTTTGAATATTTGTCTATGTTTGAGAGTCCTGTGGTCAATTGTCCATGTCTTTTACACATTTTCTGCTGGTTGTGCTTTTGTTCCTCAGGTTCTTTAATGAGAATTGACATTTACTTTTACAAATTTTATTTAATTTACTTAATAATTTAATAATTTTAAAGGCTTTATTTTATAATGTGTCTACGTAGGAAGCTCTGCACATGTGTGTTTGAGTGCCTGCAGAAGCTAGAAGAAGGTGTTGAATCCCCTGGAACTGGAATTACAGGTGACTGATCTAGGTAATGGGAGTCAGGTCCTCTTAAAAATGTGCTTGTAACATCTGAGCCATCTCTCCAGCCATTCTAAATTTAAATTTTAATCGTCCTATGGTAATTATGTATCATAATAATGCACTGTGCGTTCCAAATTTGTCTCTTGGCTCTTAGTATTTTTATACCAAGGATATCAGTCTCATTTTGACAATTGTCTTTTGATTTTGCAGTGTCCACACATGTGTGCATGTGTGTTCAAATGTGTGTGGGTATACACATGTGTGGGTACTGTGGAGGCCAAAAGCTAACACTGAGTATCTTTCTCAATTGCTTTCTACTTTCTGCCTTGCTTTGTCTAGTCTAGCTGTTCAGCTTGCTCTGGGGATGCCTTTTCTTTGCCTCATGCTATTACCATTGGCTACCATCCAGTCTCTAATCCTCATGGTTGTGCAGCAAGTACTTCATCACTGAGCAATCTCCTCAATCCTGTTGATGAATTTTAGACATGTAAAAACGATTTAATTTTATCTGGTCTCTAAAATTGCTCTTTTAATGAGTCTTCATCTTAAGTCATAGCTAGAAAACAATTCCTTACACTGGACTTGAATGTGCCTGTTTCCCCCCACCCCCCAACACATCCTTGTTTTTCATTTTCTTTGAAACAGGGTCTTTGTTTGTAAACCTGGATATCCTGGAACTCGCTCTGTAGACCAGTCTAGCCTCAAACTCAGAGCTCTGACTGCCTCTGCCTTCTAGGTGCTGGGATTGAAAAAGTATGTGCCACTATGCCTGGTTACCTGATTATTTTTAGTACCCATACAATTTCATTTTTATATTTAGAGTCCTGATCCATTGGAGTTTGTTTATTCTTGTAGATGGTGTTTGTAGTGTTAAAAAAAAAAAGATTTGCTTTTTTTCTTTTTCCAGGTTGGCTCAGTACCAGTTATTAATATATCAATTTTTGCCCCTAAGACTTAATAGTCTAGGCCTCTATTACATACAAAAATTTCATATATAATTGGGTATATTTATAGGTAAAAAAAATCTATCTATCATTTGTCTACTCATATACCACTACTGCATTGTTTTAATTCTCAGATCCCGAAAGTACTAGTATGGAACCATTAGTTCTTTCCCATATGTCTAGTTTTCTCTCAGTGTTTTCCCCGCTATTCTAGGAGGATTTTCTATAATCAGCATATTCAAATCAAATGAGTATCATATCGTCTGTTTAAGTCTATTTTGGTGTCTTTTGAGAATGTTTAAAATTCTGTTCTTATAGAATTCACAAGTTTCATGTAGAATTTATTTCAAACTATTTAATTATTGCTTCTAGGTATGGTAGCACACACCTTTAATTCTGGCCCTTGGCAAGCAGAAGCAGATGGATCTTTGTGAGTTAAAGGCCAGCCTGGTGTATATAGTGAGCTTCATGACATATAGGGCTATATAGAAAAACTCTGTCTTACACAAAATAAAACACACAAAAAATTAAAATATTTAATTTTTATGATATTATAAATGGAAATTCCTAGTATATTTTCTTGGTGTGTTACAGGGTTTTCTTTTGTTTTTGAGATTTGATCTCACTCTATAGCGTATGCTGGCCTGGATCACACTGTATATAGTTCAGGATGGCTGTAAACTTCTAGTAATTTTATACTAGGTAATTTTATATTATTCAGTCTTCTTTCACCTGCTAACTGCTGGGAATACAGGTACTTGCTGCCATGTCTAATGGGGGAAGCATTACAAGTTTTGATCAACTTTATTGAGCTGTAATTATATGATGAATGGAACCCATTTAAAGTGTACAACTTATAAGTTGTATGAAGCATTACTACAATGAAAATTATGGAACTATAGCCAACTTGTCCTTTGTAATTTACAATTGTGTCATCCCCTCTATTATCTCAGCTACCATTCCCTCCAAAACTGCTGTTCTGCTTCCTGTTGCTATAGACTACTTTGCATTATCTAGAATTTTATTTGAATGGAATAATATGGTATGAACTCTTTTTGCTTGGCTTCTTCCATTCAGCAAAATTATTTCAAAATTCATCCATGTTGTTGTATGCAACAATATTTCATTCTATCTCATTGTTGAGTAAGGTTTTTTTAGAGTGGTTTAGCAAAATATATTCATCCATTGATCTGTTGAAGGATGTTTGGACTGCTTCCATGTCAGGATTGCTTTACAAAGCTACTATAAACATTCACATACAAATATCTGCATGCACATAGGCCTTCATAGCTCTTGGGTAAAACTTTGGAGTAGAATGCCTAGTAAGTACATAGTTAATACTTGAAGAAAGTCCAAAACTGTTTTCCAATGTGTTGTAAGATTTTACATCAACATCAGCAGTATATAGGCCCTGAAGGCCTACATCCTTGTTAGCATTTGATATGGTTGGCCCTTTTCAATTTTAGTCACAGAACAGGTATATAGTGGTATACTAGTATGGTATCAATTTGCATTGCTGTGGTGCCTAGTGATGCTGAACCTCTTTTCATGTGGCCTCACCATTCAATCGTCAGAATTAGTGGAGAATCTGTGAAACTGTTTTATCCCCCACCCCAATTTTTGCTCTTAATATTGAGTAGATTTATAGTTAGAACACAGAATCTCTGTTTACTTAGGTCTTCTTTATTTTATCTCAAAATTTTTCTTGTTTACAGTATTCAGTAGGTACTAAATTAGTTGGAATTTTCATTGATCTTTATTTGAATATAAGCATACATATGTTTTTATTTAATTTTTAAATTTTTAAAAATGTTTATTACTTCAAGTTACATCTCTATCATAGTCCTCTCCCTCCATCCCTCCTGGCCCCACCCTCCCACCGTCTCCCCCTTCTCCCAGAACTCATAATTATTTTTTTTGAATAATTAGGCCACAATTATGGAAATTATAAGGTATAACATACTTTCCCAATGTCCATTCCATACATATTTGGCAACTGATATTAACAGTCTATTATCTATCTATCTCCATGAGTTTAAACTTCTATATATAACTCATTTTCCATCCTAACTTACATTACCAACTTAAAAACATCTTCTTAGACCTAGAACGTCCTTTTAACTCCAAAACATAAGTTTTTTATTTTTAAATTTAATTTTATTATTATTACTAATTAGTGGTGTGTGTGTGAATGTGTGTGTGTGTGTGTGTGTGTGTGTGTGTGTGTGTTTGTGTGTGTGTGGTATTGGCATGTTTATGTCACAGTGAGCATGTGGTGGCTAGAGGACAACTTGAGTTCACTCTTTTCTTCCACTATAGAGTCCAGGGATCGAACTAAGATCATCAAGCTGTGACAGAATGCTCTTGTACCCACTGACCCATCTCATTGCACCCAGACATTTTTTTTTAAGATTGGTCTCTCTTATCACCTTGCCAAAGTTAGTAGCTGAAAACATCACAGTGAATGGAAACACATTTCCATTCTAGAAGCCAGAAGTCCAAAGTCATTCTGATAGTGCTAAGTCAAATGTTAACAGGGTTTTTCTCACTGGCCTCTACTTTCATGTCACATCTCTTTCTCTGACTGTCACCTCCTCCTCCTCCTTTTGCATAAGGACCTCTGCGATTACACTGAAACCACTTAGGTAATTCAGGGTAAACTCTTACCTCTCAAGATATTAATGTAAACAAATCTGCAAAGGAACATAACATATCTATAGGCATGGATAATGTTGGATGACCATTATTTAACCCTACAACACAATGTGAAAGGGTTTCCATTTCATCTGATAGGAACAACTATCCTTTTTTCTCTGTGTTTGTTTCTACCAGCCCTTTTGATGATTCTCTCATCAGACCTGGGTAGTTTATTTACAAATTTCATGTGTCAATCAGTACTCAACTAAGTTCTGCAAAGCTTTCCTTACCAAGATGTAGCACACTCTTTGTGTCTTGTCCTTCCTACCTGGTACTCTGTTCTGGGAAGTCTTAGGCCCCAGCCCTCCCTGGAATAAGATGTTAGGCTCACCCCAGGGGCTCATGCCTTATTACCGAGTGCGACCCACAATGAGAGACAGAGTCCAGATTGCTGCAAATGCAAGAGGAATTTTATTCCAACGCCCGTGGGGGTTTCCCTTCACCCGTGGGAGAAGTGAAAGAAAAACCCCAAACCCCTAGAACTCTAGGTTATTATAAGTTCTCAGAGCAGAGTTGGATAATAGCTTCCTGGAGGAGGAGTCTTGCCCTGGGGACCAGGTAACTTTTGATCCATTGTCTGCTGAGGATGTTTGCCCGGGGGGGGGGGGGGGGGGGGGGGGGTGTGTGTCTTATTTCTAGGGTTGGGTAGCTCTTTCTTCGTTCCAGGGGACTCCATCCTTCCTGGAATTTACTGAGGGAATTTCAAAGGTTCCCTTTTTTACTGAATTTCACAGGCTTGGAGTCAGGGCAGTGGAATTTCGCAGACTCGGCCATGATCTGAAAGATCCCCTTTTCACAGCCTGGAATGCTTCTCTCTGAGGCATCAGTTTAATAATTGCTGGATTCACTCTGACTACTTCCTGTCTCATGCAGGAATCACTGTTGACTGATGTTGTGAGACTTACTGTTTAATATTGCATCCCAGCTTACAAGCTGTCTCTGGAGCACTGTGCTTTGAATAAACCCTCCAAATTCACACTAAAATTTGACTGGCACTGTGATGGCCCTGGGTAGTGGGATCTTTAGGAAGTGGCTAGATAACAAGGACCCCTATCATAGATAGATTACAGATGTTACTTATCATGGCCATAGCTTTATAAAAGTCCTCTCTCTCCCTTTTCCCTCTGCTTTTTCTCCTCCTCCTTCCCCCCTCTCTTCCCATCTTGTCCCTTCCTCTCTCTTATAGATTAATTTGCTCCTGTCCTCCATCTCTCCCATCCTTTCCTTCCTTTCTACCCTGTTATGACACAGCATAAGGGCCTTGTCAGATGATGGCACAACACTCTTGGACTCCCCAGCATTAAGAGCTCTTAGAATTAATTTGTCTTTAAAAAATTACTCAAGCATAAACTGAACATGATGATGTGTGCCTATAATCCCAATTCTCAGGAGGCAGATGTGGGAGAATGGCAAACTCAAGACCAATCTGGGCTATATAGTGGCAGCCATTACAAATACTGGGCTCCATTTCTATGCAGTACTCCCAACAGTTGGAGCAAAACCACCATTCTTAAGTGTTATTTATAGCTTTAATTCTGACAGCCAAAACAGGCGTGCTGAAATCCTATCCTTCAGTGTATCCAACTATGGCTTTATTTGGAATAGGGACTTTACAGAGACAATCTTGTTTAAAGGAGATCATAAGGGTGGATTCTAACCCAATATATCTGGTGTCCTTATAAAAAGGGAACATGTGGAGCCGGGGTCATGCACAGATGAAAAATGATGTGATGAGAGGCAGGAAGAACAACCTGTGAAGATGGATCATAAGCCAGAGAATACTAAAGATGTCTGGCAACCTATCCAAAAGCAGAGAGGCATGGACCAGATGCTCCCCCTCACAGCCCTCAGAATGAACCAACCTATTTGACATTTTGACTTTGTAATTCTAACCTTCAGTGAGACAATGTATTGCTATTTTGAGCCACCCAGTTTGTGGCAATTTGTCACTTCAGCCCTATAAAAGATGGATAAGGGACATTGGCCAGTACACTTCAGTGACTAGCATCATAGCTGTGGAAGTGATGGACTGCATGTTTTATTTTGAACACTCACTCCTCTTTCATGCCTTTTAGGTCACCCTAAGATTGCCCCTGTGTCCACCTGAAATCAGAACTCTGTGTTCCTGGGGGTGGAAACTCCATCTGTTAGTCAGTAGTTTATCCTGTCTCTAGTGACTACATGCAAGAGGCGTTCAGTGACACTGAGAACAAATAAAGTAATGAATAAGTGTTGAATATTCATGTGCATATGGATGCTTCATTATGTTTAAATGTCTGAGAGTCAGCCAAGGGCTTCCTTTGTGGAACTGGACAGAAATCACACCTGAAAGAAGGAAGCACAGGGGTTTAGGATAGAAAGGTGTCAGTCCTAACATAGCAAGGTCAAGGACCAGGAATGAGCTGAGGAATTTAAAAATTATATCACATAAAGGGGTGATGTCAAAGCAGTGACAGAGAGCCAGATGTGAGAGCGAACGTGAAACAATAAAAATATTCAAATGCTGGGAGTTAAACCCACACAGGACACAGAGAGCTGTATCGTCACATGTAAGGAAGTTAATCAGAAGCCCCAAATGAAAATCTCAGGGCATCCTGTGTCAGGAACACCACCAGCTAGCTGGCCGTGAGTGGAAATGGAGACTTGTATACTCTTGATAGTGTGGCAGGTTTTGACTGAAGCTGGAGACTCAAATGGCATGGGCGCTGACTGGAGTAAGCCTCTACTCCCTGTAACAGCTCTGTTGTTTGTTGATTTGGAGAGTTGAGTTTTGAAATCCTCCTGACTCTCAATTTCCTCTTGGACAAATGCATATTAAAATGACTGGCTACCCAAATGTCAGAGCTTACTAAATATGACTTAGCTCCCTTTGTATTGTTGGATCACACTTGCATAGTGGCGAGTAACAAGTACTTCAGGGAACTTCTCAGAAAATTACCTTTGCGGGAACGAGGCAAGGTGGTGGTAGCTAGAGAAGCTAGCTTCTGGGATGGCTTTCCTGCTCAGGGACCTGAAACATGCCAGTTATTCAGAGGGGTTTCAGTCTAGGCCCCACTTAAAGAGCTGTTATGGAGCAAACATAATGTTCTAAGTACCTGTGGGATATCTTTCCTTTTCTCCCTCCTGATGTGTCCAAAGGCCTTTATTGCATCACATGCACCTCCTCCTCAAGAAGTGTTGCTCTGCAAACGTTGAGTTATGAAACTTTGTTCCTACTGTATAAGCCGCTATCTTCCCATCCTCTTCTGTACCTATTATAATATCAAGTACTTTTAATTTTTATCACATTTATTTACTTATTTGAGTGTGTGTGTATTCGTGTGTGTGTATTCGTGTGTGTGTATGAGAGAGAGAGAGAGAGAGAGAGAGAGAGAGAGAGAGAGATGTGCAATGGTAGATGGTACACACTGTGGAAATCAGAGGACAGACAATTTGTGGGAGTTGCCTCTCTTCTTCCACCATGTGTTTCCTGGACATTGAATTCATGTGGTCAGGCTTTGCAGCAAGAATGTTTATTTGCTGAACCATCTCACCTGTCCTCAACAGTGTTTTAAAAACATATTAAAAACTTCTTGATGGCATAAGCCTTTAGTCCTAGTACTTGGGGGGCAGAGACAGGCTGATCTCTATTAGTTTCAGGCTAGCTTGGTCTGTATTGCCAGTTTCAGCACAGCTAGAAATAGTGAGTCCCTGTCTCAAAAGAATAAAGACAAAAAGAAAGGAAGGAAGGAAGGAAGTAGGAAGGAAGGAAGGAAGGAAGGGAGGGAGGAAGGAAGGAAGGAAAGACATCTCTGCTTCCATTTTTGGGCAAACTACACTGGCAAAGACAGTATTTACTCTTCCCATGTCTTAGTCTATTTCTATTAGTGTAATATAATACTGTAGCCTGAGTAATTTATCTTTCACTTGTACTTCTTTTTGAGACAGGGTCTTGTACAATCTTCAGAGAACCACCTCAAGAATGGCCACACCCTTGCACAGGATGGGCTCCAGTCCAAGGACATATAGAAGTAGGGATATAAAGGGCTGGCCTTCTTGTTTCAATTCAGAATATTTCTGAAGGACCATTTGAACTCGATAGTGTCCAAAAGTTTCCAGAGTCTTTTGTTCAGCTTAAGACTTTTCCTCCATCTGTTTGAGCCTCTGCTCTCATCTCCACCCCCACAAGTGTTGATCTCTTCAGAACACCCTGAGTCTACCTCAGGGACTCCCTCAGTGGAACACAATAGGCATCAAGTGAAAGAGGAGACAAATATCCTTAGGCAGAAAATTTCTGCCAGGCTAAAAGGATGATGGGAAAGATAAAATTATGCATGTACTAGAGGACAGATTGTACAGGACTTTATAAGCTATGAAAGGGTTCAGATTTTTTACTAGATGCAATAGAAGCCATAGAACATTTTGAACCAAAAGTAAGAGGATCAAGCTGCATGTTGACAGTTTCAAAAACCATTTGTTCTTTGTAACTCCTGGCCTTTGTACCTGTTAACTGTTGTGATATGTGTTGCTTTTTTGAGATATGTTAGTTGTTTGACTTAGAGGGTCTATATAGTGAGATAAGCTGCAAAGGTGTTCAGCTTAGGTAGACACCAGCTCAGTACCATGTCCCCCTGCTGTCCCCTCCATACCTCCCATCTTATGTTGTTAGTTGTTGTTCTGTACAAAAGAGCTACATCCCCAACTACCTTTATTTCTTGAAATTTTGTTGACTGAAGTAGGTAGCATGAAATCTTGAGCTGTCTTTTCCTCTTAGGGAAGACTTCAACTCAATTCTTTTATATCTAGTTGAAATTATTTTCATAAAAATTATTTGTAAAATATTGACAAGTAAATAAAAATCAGTATATGAGAAAATTAGAAATCACCTAGCAATAGCCACTGATTATCTGTACACATCACACCAGCATTGTGGGTTGCAAATATGAGCTCCTATACAGGGCAGAGCAGATAACACAAAGACACTAGATGACAATGACAGTGATCTGCAGAGTACACAGGCCACCTAAAGATTCAGCTTTTTTTATTTTTGCTGAATTTGACACTGATTTCTATTACAATCCCTCTGTCTACAGATGCACAGCTAGCATCCTTCCTCCATCTTCATTAGCTTTTCTTCACTTTGCCTCAGTCATCTTCCCATTACTATACTCTGAGAGAACCTGAAGAGGGGAAGTGCTGAGCATGTTGTGAGCTCTCTGGAGGCTGAGACAGGAAGATTTCAAGTTTGAGGTCAGCTGGGGCTATATAACAAGAATGTAAGCACCACAAAAGCAGATAGTTTTTCTTTTTATGATAGGGTTTTACCCAGCCCAGGCTAGCCTAAAACACACTATCTATCCTAATGATGGCCTTGAATTCCTGATCCTCCTACTTCCACTGTGGGAGAGTTGACCTTGATGGGGTCATGAGAGGAGGAGGACTGGTCCAGTCCCTTACCTATTGTAGCATTCAGGGGAGCAGGCCCTGCACCTTACCTGAGTAGCACAGTAGAGCTGTCTCGAATATGGGGGTTGCAGGTCCAGAACCAGGACTTTGAGTTGGCCTACCCTAAGATATACAAGATATACCCCATGGATGAACTGTTGGAGTGCATGAAGAGGCCAGTTCCATAGACCCCAAAGTACAGGATCTTCATGACACAGGACAACAAAAGTATATCTGAGAGGAATCCAGGTGAGGTTCTAATATTGTGAAAGTAGCAGAAGCCAGAGGCCTTGTACCAGACCAAAGAATCATTATAATGAACATTTGCAAGCAAATAAGTGTGGACAAAATGGAATATTGTGGGACACACTATGACATACTGTAGCTTCCACAATGAGATTTTTTTTTTTTTATGTTGGGAGAGGTTTCAAGGGTGGAGGGAGGGGAGGTGGGAGATGAGAGGGAACAGGGTGCTTGATGTGAAATTCACAAAATAAAAAAAACAATAAAGATGAAAATATAAACACATTAAAAAAGAACCCCACCAAATCACAGACATTTAAAAAAATTAAATCTTTTGTTCTATTGGCACTCTATATGTTATTTAATATTTTACTATTGCATGTGGATTTTTGTTATTTTTCTTGGCTTAAAATTTGCTTTCTAGTTTCCTTAAAGGTGAATTATTGAGGACTTGGAAGAAGTACCATTTTCCTGGGTACTGACATCAGAGTTGAGAAGACACAATCTTTTTAACTTGGATATGTAGATCATGCCCTAACTAATCCTAGTATGCTCACTCCTGGAACAATTTGGAACATTTCTGGGCATATTTATAGTGTATCATTCAAAAGGAATGAGATGTTGTACCTTTGAAAGTCTTTGTAAATTTATGTCCAACATGAACCATGTAAGAATTCCACCAGCAACTTTTTTTTTCTTGATAATCACTTTGAAATCAGAAACTTGGATTGGAATGAGGAAGGTTTGTGGAGGAAACGAATACAGGAGGAACAGGCAGAAGGAAGATGCTGTAGGTGAAACTGGACTCCACTCCCATCTGATGACAGGAGAAGCCATGCAGATTGGTGTACTTAGTGAATGCCATAGACATTTTTCTCATTCCTTGTGGGCAAAATGTAGATGGTTAAGCTCTCCTACATTGTACATGTGTGCTAAGCCAATTAACCACAGTGCATATAGAGAATAAACACTCACACACACTTTGCAAAATTCAATCCATTAGAAGAGATATTTTTCAGGGGCCTCCAGCCCCCCTCTCACTTAAATTTTTGTTCTTTTCAGGGCTAGGGGTGAAGCCTAGATCCTCGTGTATGTTAAGCAAGTGCTCTACAACTGAGTTCCACTGCAGTCCTATGCACATTTTCTTAAAAGACTTGTTCTTGCTTGAAAATGAGTGGAAACACCAGAAATATCATTTTTCTTCTTACATGAAAAAGATAGATTATCAAGGGCATGAATCAAGAACTTCTAGATTCAAATCCTAGTTCTGCCACCTGTAAATGCCTGGGATAAGTTACTTAGCTTCTCATTATTTTAGTAAGGATAAGAAGTAGATTATACACAATATCATGGGATGAGATAAAGATTCTTTGGGATTTACTGATACAAGCACACACTTTGCCTCAGTCATCTTCCCATTACTATACTCTGAGATAACCTGAAGAGGGGAAGTGCTGAGCTTGATGGGAGCTCTCGGGAGGCTGAGGCAGGAAGATTGCAAGTTTGAGGTCAGCTGGGGCTATATAACAAGAATATGAGCACCACAAAACATACATACACACACACACAAATAGAGAGAGGGAGAGAGAGAGAAATCAGTTTTCCTCTCCCCCTTTTGAAGTTTTCATTCTATACCTTAAAGCCAACTTTCTTCAAGTATGTTCCACAGAATAAACATTCCACAGTGT
>CAJQZJ010037357.1:2097678-2124674 GCA_907164525.1 Lophiomys imhausi | reverse complement strand
TTTTTTTTTCTTGCAAGCAGGAAGGTTTGACTCAATCCCAAGAACCCACATAAAAATGCCAGATATGGTGGTATATGTTAACCCAGTGCTAGGGAAGTGAAGATAGGAGAATCCCTGGGATTTGCTAGCCAGCCAGTCTAGTCTAATTGATGATCTCACAGCCAATGATAGACCCTGTGTCAAAGGAAGTGTGAGGTGCTCCTGAAGATGACACCTGAGGTTGGTCTCTGACCTCTACATCCATGTACATATATACACATCCACACATCATACATGTGCACACATACACATGAATATAAACATGAATATTTAAAACTGTTATTTGACTTTTTGGCTTGAGTTTCATAGAAATTGTTGAGTGAATTTTAAATTGTGATTAGAACAGAATTCCCAATAACATCTAAAATAGTCTTAAATATGTCTCTGTATATTGACTGTATTAAATATTTATACAAAGCAATGCTCTAAACATTGATGATTATAAAATAAAATATTGATCACCTCTATTAAACATTGAAGATGTTGTATGTCCTACACTATCAAATATTTAGCTGAGACTTAATTCTTACTGTAAAAATGAATAAGCACATCTATCTCCATAGCATGCAGAATTGCTTTCATCTTTAGTAAATGGTAAAATGATATATATATATGTATATATATATATATATCAAAGCTAACAAAGCATTATTTTAAAACAAATTTCCTTATTTGTTACCAGTAAATGTTTGACTTGTATACCTGTTTTATATACTGACAGGTTCCATGTATTATAAAATTTTCTCAGGCACAAAGGGGTTCAGGAATGGAAAAAATTTAAGAAGCTCAAACTTACACAAAAATAAACTCATTGAGGATATCAGACAAAGTAAAATGTGAAACGATAAATGATATAGGAAAAAAGACAAGGACTAGTTTCTAGGATTTATGTATGAAAAATCAAACCCAAAATGCAAACCATGCAATTAGCTGTCAGCTAAAACATAAAGAAGATTCTGATGACTAAGGTATACAGATAATAAGCACATAGTGGCATCCAATATTTCATTAGAAAAATAGAATTTTAACCATAATGAGAGATCAATCCATACCTAGCAGAATGGTGAAAACAAAAGTTCTAACTACTTCAAGCACTGGCAGGGAGGTAGAGAAAGTAGATCATTCATGCTTTGCTAGTAGCAATGGAAAATGGTATAGTTATTATGGGAAACAGGCTATATTTATTAAAACACAAACCTGCAATTACTCTATAACCTAGCAATTATACTTTTAGGTATTTTTTCCCAGAGAAATGACAAGCTACGTTCACACAGAAACCTGTGTGTAATCTTTACAACAGCTTGGGTATAAAGGCCAGAATCTGGAAGCAATCCAAATGCCTTTCAAATGGTGACTAAATCAACAAGATGTGCTATAGCTGTAGGATGGAATACTATTCAGCAACAAATAGGAAGAGTCTTTATTTTCAATTTTCTGGATAAGAGGCAAAGAACCTGAAGACAGCTGGTCCAGATCTCAACCATTGTTAATCCCACAGATGTGAGGAGAAAGACTACCAACCCATATCATGGGCAAATTAATTAAGGCAAGCTTTTTTATTCATATACACAGGCTGTCTCTCCCTAAAGTCAAGGTTCAAGAGATCAGTTTTGGGCATGGGTAAGATAAGGGATTTTATAGCACAGGAGTAGTGGGTTTCCAAATGGGGGATTAGGCAGGCAAATAAGTGGGGTTACAGAAACAGAACATAAGCATAACAAGTTGGTTATAATAACCTCATGAAACAAAAGCATGGTTGTAAGGAGGTCATAACAAAGTAGTCATAACAACGTAGCCATAATAATCTCCTGAAATAAAGGCATAATTGCTGTTACTTGGAACAGCCAGTAGAAAAATCATTTGTAGTTAACTGACAGTTGGGGCATAGCCCAATCCTTGAGAAACAAAGATTTAATCATAAAGAGTAATGACCCTAGTTTATTTTAAGATATATTATTTTAAGATTATAAGATAGCTTCCAACCCTAAAATGGAGGCAGGCTAGTTTATCACCAATAGAAACAAAATCCCATTTGAGTAGGGTGTAGCCATTCATGTCTTTAATCACAGCACTGTCAAGAGAAAGAGACATGGATCTCTGTGATTTTGAGGCCAGTCAGATGTATATTGAGAGTTACAAACCAGCCAGAGCTACAGAGAGATCCTGTTTCTAAACAAATAAATATTAAAAAATAAAAATTCCATTCAGATAATCTTTTTTTAAATTTATTTATTTATTGCTTCAGGTTACATCTCCATCATAGTGTCCTCTTTCCACTCCTCCCAGTCCCGGCCTCCCACCCTCTACCCCCTAAACCTTCCATCCCACTCCTCTGGAGTGGAGTGTGCCTACTTAATAGTCCCCGGCCCCAGTTCAGCAGTCATATGAGGGCCAAGAGCCTCCTCACACACTGGGGGCCTACAAGGCAGCACCATTAGGGAAAAGCATCTCATTGACAGGGAGAAAAAGAAAAAGTCTATGTCCATGTTCCCTTTGGTGCGTTGGTTGTGGTATAGATATCCTGTACTATATAGCTAAAATCCGACTATAAGTGAAAAGATGACATGCGCATCCTTCTGGGTCTGGGTCAGCTCACTCAGGATGAGGTTCTCTAGTTCCATACATTTGGATGCAAATTGCATAATTTCATTGTTTCTGATAGCTGAGTAGTATTCCATTGTGTAGATGTACCACAGTTTTTTAATCCATTCTTTGGTTGGGTAATAGAGTGGCTTTTACCCTGACTCTCTCCTGGTGATGATTCCTGATTCCCGGGTTCCACGGCTTACGTGCAGATCCTGTTGGTCTCTTTGGTCTCTTTTTTCTTAGTGTCCGGGAGAGGGGAGGAGAGTCCTGCCCAGGGACTTTTATTGGTCCCTGGGTCGCTGGGTGAAACCCCAGCGGGTTGACGGTACTCAGATTATTGTTCAGTGTCTTACAACTCTGTGGCATTATAGCTCCCCCCCCATCAAAATGCGTCTGTGTGGGCCGCCGCCATCTTGGATCTCTCCCATTCAGATAATCTTACTGCATTGACAAAAAGAAACAAAGAAACAGTTTTGTTTTTTTAATCAGTGAAGGCAATGTTAAGATTGTCATCAATGTTAGTGGTGTTGAGTAGTTTTGCTAAGGCCAAAGTAACAATTATACATAATCATCATTGTGTTTTAAGCCATTTGTTGTTTTGTGATCTATATTAAGATCCTTGATTTAGATTTGGTGGTGTTTTAGAATTTTGAGGACCTAGATGGATCACTAAACTACTCTGGAAAGGTTTGACTCTAATTTTTATGAGTAAAGCCTATTCAAGGAAAGGCCTGATGATCAAGGAAAAAAGCTCATCACAGCTATGTAATACTGAGTTCAGAATACCTAATGTATTTGGATAAATTGGTTTGGCCTATTTAGCCTCAGTTTGTTTTTGGGCTAAGCAGTCTATGTGCTCCTCTGGCCTAAGATTCCACAGGTTGAGATTGTCATGCCCACGCCTTTCAGTAGGAAGATGTAGGCAATGTCCTGACTTATTCCCTATAGTTTCAGTACTGCAGAGGGTGGAGCAGACTTTGCAGTTTCTTTGCATTTCCTAAAACAAACAAACAAAAGCTTCTCATTGAAACCTGATGTGCAGGTCTTTATGGTAAATTCCAGAGAAATGCGTGTTCTAGATGTGTGTATATGTGTTAGATACACAGCCTGTCCTTTCATCCAGGTGAGGGGTTCTCAAAAGAGTGCCCTATAAAGACTTTTTAAGAGAGTTTATAAGGTTTTATTTACACATTAAATCAAAACCTGAATGTTCTAGGTGTTTCCTAACATATACACTTACTTTCCACTGTGCTGATGTGAGTGCAATGATACCCACTTGCAGCATAGTGTGAATCAAGGCAGTGTCAGGACTGCTCTCACAGCCATTGTCTGTCTGCTTCCTTGCCATTTATAGTGAAGACAAAACAGAAAGAAACAGGCAAATCAAAACAAAAAGCAAATATTGTTTTAAATTTCTTCTGAGGAACTGGAGAGAGAGCTCAGCAATTAAGAAAGGTGAACCAAGTTCAGTTCCCAGCACCCACATTATAGGTGACTTGCAATCATTCCTAACTCCAGGACCTATGGATCCAACTCTCTCTTCTGGCCCTTTTACTGATTCTAGTAGACACAGACACACATATGGCATACACATAAACAGATGCACACACACAACAGACTTACACACACAGTTGTGAAAAAAGGATTTCCTTATTTCTACCAGGCACAATGGCACACTCATGTAATCCTAGCACTGGGTAGGCTGAGGCAGGAGGAGCACAAGTTCAAGGCCAACCTGGGGTCCATATAAGCAGAACTTGTATAAAACCAAAAGCAAAGAAACAAACAAAATCCCAGTTTTGCTTAAGGGAAGGTGTTAACTTCATTAAAGCTCAATCTTTGAACAGAGTAATAATTTGTCTGCATGAAAAGCACAAATAAATCCACTGCACACTGAAGTGTGATGATGGTCTTCATAAAAGACACGTGAGCAATGTAGTTGTGAGCTTGCCTAGTGGTTAATTCAATTTGAGCATTTGACAGATGTTTTCTTAACAATGAACAAGAGGATGTTGATAGTGTTTATTGCCCAGATCCTTTGTATAACAGCTCTGGGGCTTCTAAATGATTTCTCTGCCCTAGTTCCACTTCATCCATTGGAAGTATATATATATTTTTCTAATAAACCATCTCTACTTCTGCTATTACCCATGTCCCTGCCCTTGTTCTGGTATATAAGAACCCTGAACACCTCTAAGAGATGCACATAGAACTCCTTTATGAACTGATATTGTGACTCACCTGAACCCCCTGCCTGGAATACCCATTACTGTGCCCTGGGTAATATGTTTCAACATAGAGATGGCTATGTGAAATTTTGTAATCATAGAACAAAAGAAAGTTATAAATCAGCACACTTTGTACACACATTAGTGAGAATATAGAGTAGGAGGACTTCAGCAAAGTGGAGGAAAACTCTGCTGTAGGTTCCAGATGCTGAGCTACTCCAAGGTAGCAGTCTACTGGAAAGGTTTCACCTGATTGTTGAAAAGATGTTCCGTCAAACATAGAGATGAGCAATGACTGACTATTCCAAGGAGTAAAGGTAGTTCAATTCTCTATGGTCATTAAGTTCTAATTAGTTAATGAGCTGAGTAGAAGCTTTCATAAGTGTTTCTTTGAAAACTTTGGCCCACACTCCTTGGGGGCTTCATCTGTGTTACACTAATTTGAATAAACTCCTCCCCCTTCTGTGTAACTTCTCAGCACCACAATGTTCTTTGTAGACAGTGTCATGTTCCTTTTCTAATTCAATTCTCACGTAGTTGTGATAGAGTGAACCCAAGTTCCATCTCTAAACCCAGACAAAGTATAGAAACATTTCTGCTTTTATGACCCCAATAAAACTACTTGGAACACCAACCATCCTACCAACATAACACAACACTGCTCCCACTCACTATGAGTGCTTCATAAAGTCTTTTTTTCCTATAGAGTCCCAAAGTCCTCTATTTTTTTAAATTGAAAATAGATGTATTTCTCATACAATATATTCTGTTTCACCTCTCTCTACTCCTCTCAAGTTCCTCATAGATCCCAGGAATCAGCTTAGGTCATAAGGCTTGGCAGCAATGCCTTTACAACCCAAGCCTTCTCGTAGATTCATATCTTTTTATTCATTTTTATATTTTTAGTTTGTTTATTGAAAATAGATTATTTTCTTATATAAAAGAATATCCTGATTATAGTTTCCTCTCCTTCTACTCCTCCCAGTTCCCCCCACACATTACTTCCCCTCTGGATCCACTCCCTTTCTGACTCTCATTAGGAAAAAAAAAACGGGCTTCTGAGAGATAACAACAAAACAAGACAAAATAAAATATAATAAAATGAAGCAAAAACTACCATATCAAAGTTGGACATGGTAACCTAAGAGGAGAAAAGGAATCCTAAGAACAGGTGCAAGTATCAGAGATTCACTAGGTCTCACAGTCAGGAGTCCCATAAAAATAGTAAGCTAGTGATGGAGAGAAGGCTCAGAGGTTAAGAGCACTTCCAGAAGTCCTGAGTTCAATTCCCAGCAATCACATGTTGGCTTACAACCATCTACAATAAAATCTGGTGCCCTCTTCTGGACTGCAGGTATACCTGCAGAGAGAACACTGTATACATAATAAATTAATAAATCTTTAAAAAATACTAAGCTATTAGCTATAATATATAGGCAGAGGACGCAGTGCGAACCCATGGAGGGTCTATGCTTGCTGTTTCTGTGTCTGTGAGATCATATGCTCCTTGCTTAGTTGATTCAGAGGACTTTCTTCTCCTGGTCTTTCATACCCTCTTGCTCTTATATTCTTGCTGCCTCCTCTTCTGTAGGATTCCCTGAGCTTTGAATGGAAGGATTTGATGGAGAGTTCCAATTTAGACTCTTTCTCCACATAATGTCTGGTCATGGGTCTCTGCATCTGCTCCCATCTGTGGCCAGAGGAAACCTCTCTGATGATGACTGGAAAAGGCACTGATCTATGAATATAACAGAATATCATTAGGAGTCATTTCATTGATTTTTTTAGACCAGTTGTTTTGGTTTTACCGTAGGTCTCTCTAGTCTCTGGTTCTTGGTCACCCACACAGTGTAACGGATAAGTTCCTTCTCATGGGGTGGGCCTTAAGTGAAATCAGACATTGGTTGGCTACTTCTACAAGTTCTGTCTCACAATCGCCCTAGCATATCATATTTTGCAGGCAGGACAGATTGTAGGTCAAAGGTATGTTGTTGTTGTTGTTTTATTTTTTGCTGGGTTTGTGTCATATTTCTTTTTCAGTAGCCTGCAGAGTACCTTGCCACACCAAAGAGCCTAGAATGTAGGAGTAAAGGCTCCATGCAGGCACCAGCTTGACCTCTCTATGTTCAATAAGTCATGTAGCTATTGTCCTCAGCAGTGGGGCCCCACTGTCAGTTTGAAGAGAGCAACTTTTGTCTTAGCAACAGCCTGGGTTGTTTGGGGTTTGCATGGGACTCCCTTGACCAACAACTCACTGAATGCAACCCAGACCTGCCACTGAAAACCTTGCCAGCCTAGAAGAGATGGCCACTCGTGATTTCATAGCCCCCATTACTAGGAGTTCTCATTAGGATCACTGTCATATATTCCAGGAAGTTTCCACTGCATCATGTTTCTATACCACCCCACAAATGTTCACCAATACCAGCTTTCTCTCCCATACTCTCTCCCTCCACCCCATCTCCCCATCACATACCTACTTTCCTCCCATTCCTGTCCCCTCCTGCTCTCATTCTACCTGTAAAATCTATTCTATTTCCCCTTCCCAGGAAGATCCATGCTTATTCCCAAGAGCCCTCCTCTTTACCTAACCTTTCTGAGTCTACATACTATATCTTGGTTATCATTTACTTAATAGCTAATATTCATTTATAAGCAAATATATACTATATTTGTCTTTCTGGGCATGGGTAACCTCACCCTGAATGATTTTTTTTCTAGTTCCATTTATTTTCCAAACATTTCATGTTATTTTTAACAGCTGAGTGATACTGTATTGTATAAACTACCACATCTTTTGTTTATTCATTCTTTGGTTGTAGGACATCTAGGCTGTTTCCAGTTGCTGGCTATTATGATTAAAGCCACAGTGAACATGGTTGAACAAGAGTCCTTATGGTAGGATAGAACATCCTTTATGTATATGACAGAACTGGGTCTTGAGGTAGATGAATTCCCAATTTGTTGAGGAACCACTGCATTGATTATTGAATATTTTTTGAATCTATGTTTATTTCATAAGGGAAATTGGTCTGTAATTCTTTCTTGCTTGTGTCTTTATGTTGTTTAGGTATCAGGGTAACTGTGACCTCATAAAATGAAATTGGCAATGTTACTTCTGTTTCTTTTGCAGTAAGACCATCTGGCCCTGGTTTTTGTTTGTTTGTTTGTTTTTTGAGTTTTTTGTATTTTTGGGGGGGTGTGGTTGGGAGATTTTAATGACTGCTTCTATTTCACTAGGGGATATAGGTCTATTTAAATTGTATATCTCTCATCTTCATGTACCTTTGCTAAGTGGTACCTATCAAGAAAATTATTCATTTCTTTTAGATTTTCCAATTTGGTGGGGAACAGATTTTTTTAAAGTATACACTAGCATGACATGAAAAAAATTATCCATCACAAATAGAGCACCTGCAGACCAAAGAAGTGATCTCATCTAATTGCAGCCTGGCAAACCATTGAGTTTACTTGTGACACTCACAGGGATATGGGTGAGAAGTTGATAGCCTCATGAAATCTGACTTCCCATCTTCAGGTCACTTTCTGTCTTCTACCTTCTCTAGCCTGACTCCCAACCCAAGCCCACATGCCTCAGACCCTTAATGAAGGTCTCTTGACTTCTTCCACTTTTTATGAGAGTGAAAGTATTTCCTTTTCATTACAATTACCATAGACATAGTTTTCACTGTAATGTTTATTTGGTTGCCATGACTGCAGGCTAAGGTATTCTGTAGGTGACTATAGCAATCTTCATTCCGTGATGGCTGATGATCAAGTTAAGCCCAGCAGAAGTAGCCATACAACACCACTCTAGAAAATGTGTAGGCCTTTCTGGCTTTTAAATGTAATTTTGCCTTGGGAACTTTCCATCCTCATCCATTTACTCTTCCTCCATCATGTCTGTTTCCTGTGTTCCTGCCAAGTGTGACAGCATGGATTCTGAAAATAAGTATACTTGGAAAAAGACAGGAAGGGAAGGAAGAAAATAAAAACAAAATCTGTACTGTAATCTACCAATACATTCTTGGAAACATATCTGTGTTGCGTATATAAACTGCCTGCGAAATCAATCTGCTTTAAGTGCTCTGAGTCTAGACTGGGATTATTAAGTCTGGAAATCTGAAAGAACCATGACAACAGGTTTGCTTCCTGTCCTGGGACATAGTGGAACAGTCTTTCTCAGGCATCTTGACAGGAAGCTCTCTCCTCCTAATAATTAATCACATTCCTGAGAGGAGAGTACAGACTTTTCTATTGTACTAAGGATGAGAACAATGAAGAAAATAAAGTATGGGTAAAACAGTGAATGAAGAGACAAAGAAATACCCCTGGGAACCTCCTTTGTGTCAGTGACAAGAACAAGAAGGCAGATACAGAGAGTGTCATGGAGATCCTAGATGTTTAAATAAACTATGGGTTTCATATAGAAAACTCAGGTTCTTTCTAGCCAGGCATAGTGGCACACACCCTTAATCCCAGCACTCAGGAGGCAGAGGCAGGCTGATCTCTTGAGTGAGAGGCCAGTCTGGTCTACAGAGCAAGTTCGGGATAGCCAGGGCTACACAGAGAAACCCTGTCTCAAAACAACAACAACAAAGAAAAGAAAACAAAACCCAGTTGTTGTTGTTGTTGTTTATTTGTCCTAGTTCTATCATGAACAATTTATGTGATTTGGAGTAAAGCCTTCAGGCTCTTGGACCTCTGTAATTCCAGTGCTGAGGAGGGTGGAGACCAGAAGTTCCTGGGACTTACTGGTTAGCCTGTCCAGTCTAGTCTATTTGTTGAGTTCCAAGACAGTAAGAGAGTCTGCTCAAAAGACAAGAGAGCTCCTGAAGACTAATAGCAGAGGTTGACTTTTGGCCTTCACATAAAAACAATACCTACTCATATGTATCTACATGGATGTGCACGAGCATACACATGTGCACGCGTGTGCACACACACACAAATGGGGAGTACAATGTCTAATTAAAGTTTGAGGATCAAGGGGGCCATATATGAATATAAATTTTTAGGCAGTTGATAATATTAAATTTGAAATTCTGTGCCTGAGGATGACTCTTGGGAGCACAAATCCAATAAGCACCTTGTCACCACTACCACCTTTTAGACATTTTAATTCATCAAACTAGTTCAATGGGAAAATACAGTTAGCCCCCAAAGAATATAACAGCTAGAATACTTATGAATCTAGTTAATAAAGCTATGACTATTAAAGCTTCATGTTACTTTGTGTACATTAGTCAACTTATTCACAGGATGTGGTATGTATTTACTGACCTGTATATATGTTTCCCTCCCAAAATATGGGCTTCATGTGAAAGGGACTTGATGTAGTTTATCTTCTATTCTATTTATAGTGCCCCAGGCACATGGTTGACATTTAATGAATGTATAAACATCCAGGTTCATCACCACCCTGAGACAGTGCCCTCAGAGCATCAAGGATGCTCACAAAGTGGGCATCACTTTGTTGTGTAAATTACCAAAGGCACAGCTCCCAGAATAAAGGTGATGATGGTGGTGGTTTGGTTTTGGTGGCTTTCCTTCTTCAGAATCACAGAGGAGCACATCTGGCTATATCCTTCTCCTTCAGCCTTTAGCCTGCCTTACTAAAACCTCCACTCCTGACTCTACACTCCATTACCTCCCTAGCATGTTTGTGATGACCTTCTGTCTCCATGACTTGTCCTTTGAGCACCTCCCTAACATCACTGATGAACATTATTATCGTTGGAATCATGATGTACATCCCAACCATGTGGGCTACAAATGTGTGTATCCCTTTGGACCAGTCTCCTTTATAGATTCCTTTATTATCTGGTCCTATGATCTCCATGTTGGTGTCCAGGAAGTTTTCCTCTGCCACCTCAAAGATGAGGTCGACCTCAGTGCCAGATGTGACTGGCTCAGAGAAGCACTCAACATTGTGTGCCTCGATGATGAGAAAGAAGCCTGAGGCCATGCCAGAAGCTAGGTTGCAGTACCAACAGCTTCATGAGTATCTCCATACCACAGTTTGGGCTCTTGGCACACCTGTCACCTCATCTACCATTGCATCAGCTCCTCTCTCATTCTTTTTGATGGTGGTTGTTAGGCCATTGAAAACAACGTGTTATTAACAGGAGTAAGGGATTTATTAGTATTCTTTAAAAAAATCTTCTAAAAATTATTATTCATGTTGGGGGGGGAGCATGTAAAGGTCAGAGGACAACTTTGTAGATATGATCTCTCCTTTCTCCTTCATGTGGGTTCTGGGGATTGAATGCAAGTGATCAATCAAGCTTTCATGTTTTTACCCTCTGAGTCATCGTAAAATTCTTTCTTCAGTTTCTCCACCTCAATCCCAACAGGGAAGGCATCAATGTTGTTTTTAGTCCTGATCCCCACTCAGTATAATTCCCGCTCAATGTAATAATGTTCATGCTATTCTGTAGACGCCATTGTCTAAGTTCAGTAATAACTAGTTCTCCTCCAACTCCACATATTGTGCCAAGATTTACCCACATAGATGTTCAACACAAACAAGGGTCTCCTTGCTGCACTATACTTTCCATGTACATTGCAGCATGGGTACAAACCCAGAATTCTCACCTTTCTAATACATGGTTCTCCAATAGTCTTAGTGCTGTGCTTACCGCATTTTATAGGATAAGACAATACAACATCAGATAGGCATGCCAAGGAGATGGATTAAGTCAGAAAAAAAATGCTGAAAATACTTAGGACCTACCATGCACTACAATGAAACTGAATAGAAGATGGAATTATTTCCTTCCAGGAAGAAACTCTGACATGATAACTCCTCACATAACCACAAATGATCTGGATACTGACAGTGAGTCAAAGATGGTACAAGTAAAGTGTTTCTTCATTATCCCCTGTGCTTTTCTGGATTGTCTTAAATGAATATATTCCATCTATCTTGCTATTCCTACTCTCAAATATCCCATCTCTTCAGATCACCAATAATGACCATGTTTCCCAGTAAGTGGCTCATTTCTCCTTCTGTTAAGAATCCTCATCAGTCTCATCATCTTCACTTGTCTCCAGAGTTGTCCATCTTGAAAGTACTCTGGTTGTGCACTGGTAACTTATCTTTCTCAGACTCCTAGCCTAAATCCTGATCTTCTCTATGGTGTCTCCATACAAGAGCCAAGTAACTGTGACGCTACTTGGTCTTAAGCTTTAGCCTGAAAAGTTTGTGTGTTCATATAACCACCCAGGTAGTAAGTTTTGTAAAAGAAGAAAATTAGCATTTAACTGCAAAACAGTTAAAACTGTTTGTTCTTCTTATTGATATTCAGGTGGCCATGGGCAATTTTGGAAACTGGACATTGAGCTAAGTTTACATTTATTTGAGTTACAACCATAGCCATTTCCATATATAGATAAGATATTGTTGCCTATAAGGATGGCTTCTAGGAATACATCCATTTCTCTGTATGCTGACTCATTAGATATCCTGACATGAAAATATAGGGTCTCAAGACCTGGACAGATAACTTAGAGATTAAAAGCACTGGCTGCTCTTCCTGGGAAGTAGGATTCAATTCCCAGCACCGGCATGGTGCCTTACAACTGTCTACAACTCCAGCTTCAGGAGATCAGATGCCCTCTTCTGGATTCTTTAAGGTATTGCATGAAGGTGGTATCCTGTCATAAATGCTGATAAAACACCCATACACATAAATATATATTACACATACTTATATTAATGTTGATATTAATATATATTTATGTTATATATAAACATTAAAAAGATGTAGAGATAGCTTTAAAAAGAAGCTACATAGAGTCATTCTAAATTTATCTACCTTCCTTCCCACCTCAAAGTGGCTTTTGATCTTAAAACCATGGTTTTTTTCAAGTGGCTTATAATACCTTACATGATCTTGTCTGTTTACTTATCCTTTCTAAGCTTAACTCTGAATACTCCTGCCTTTCCCATGGCCTTTCATTGACACTGGATTCTGCTGTTTCTCCAACATGTCAAACATAATCTAGCTTTAGGCCCCCTCCAGCAGTCCTGTCTGTGGATGCTCTTCTTCCAGATAACTGAATGACATTCTTTTGCTTCATTTCAGGTCTCTGTTCATATGTCACTTTCTCAAAGACATCTTCTTTGACCATTCCATCTAACATCTCCCCTCCTTCTTTACTATAGTCTTACTTGGCCTTTATTTACTTAAAAAATCACTTAAAAACTCAGTTTCCTAATATCTCTGTTTCTGTTTGTTTATACCACAATCTTAAAAAACAAGGTCATGCGAGGTTACACAAAATTACTCCCATTGTGTGTGTGTGTGTGTGTGTGTGTGTGTGTGTGTGTGTGTGTATGTCTTTATGTTTAATTGATGACAGAACAGAGAGAAGATTCTTTAAATTTTGTAGTCACTCTTTTCTTTTCCTACTAGAATGTAAGGCCCTCAGAAGCCAGAAAGTTCTGTGCTTTGAAAACCGCTGTGCCCTTAAAAATTTTTTATTTTTATTTTTATGTACATAGGTGTTTTGATTGCATGTATGTCTGTGTGAGGGTGTCAGATACTCTGGAACAGGAGTTACAGACAGTTGTAAGCTGCCATGTGGGTGCTTGGAATTGAACTCAGATCCTCTTGAAGAGCAGTCAGTGCTCTTAACCACTAAGCAATCTCTCCAGCCCCACCCTAACCTTTTCATATATCTTCAATAGTTATCTATTGAGGGACTGGGCAAAGAAATGCTATTGGTATCACTTTTTTAGTTTGTTCATGAATAAACATGTCAGATGATAAAGACTGTGTGGTATAAGCCTGTAATGCGAGCATTCAGGAGACCAAGACAGAAAAATTACTGTGAGTGCTGAGGCCAGCCTGAGCTATAGAAAGGTACCTTGTCTCAAAAACCATGAAGGGCAAAATGAGCAGGTAATATGTAGGAAAAGAAAGAAATTATGAATTTCTGTGAAAAGCTATAAATCACACAATGACAAGCATAGAAAACTATCCATAAAAGTGTAATAATGACACTTATATCTTGGCACTAACCAACAACTATCTAATTGGACTTAAGGCCTGCTCAGCAGCAGGAAAATCATGCCTGGTACTTGAAACCTCGACCACTGTTCATGACTGCTGAAGTCATGGATGCTAGAAGGAACGTATTACCATCAATTTACTAGACCAGAATAATTCCTAACTCCAGTCTAAATGCTTATCCTTATTAATCTGAGAAAATTGCAACTCTCATCCCTCACCGAAGCTTCCTTTTAGCTTCAGAAAGTTTAACAGAAGCCAGAACTAGTCAAAATGCAGAGAACAAACTAACTTGTGGTACCCAGCCCCAATGGGCACAACTATAACATATCCTCTACACATAAGGCTCAGGGAACATTTGGGAAGAAGGGCCAGAAAGATTCTAAGAGCCAAAGGACCAGAAAGTCTACTGCAAGATTTGATCTTTTATATATGACAGAGAAGATGCTCCCATGAAATCTTAACAATATGGCTATTCAAATAAGACCTGAGCAATGAACATCAGCTGACATGCCAAAATGGATGAGGTCATCAGAACCTCATCCCTAGTCCCTAGATGAAATACTACAGGAAATTACTAATTACTGAGAAAGGGAGAATTAGACTTCCCCAGGATGAACACTCTATTTAGTTATTCAATACCAGGTAGTCAGCCCTGAAAACATATATATACACATATGAGCAGCATTAAATGGACTCAGCAGGTTGTATTTATATACTTATTCAATGTGTGTGTGTGTGTGTGTGGTAATGAAGATAAAGAGCCCATGAATTTGAGAGAGAGAGTAGGGTGGTGTTGGTTCAAGAATGAAGTCACATGAAGAGAATTCTAAGTGCTGCTTAGAAAACTCCAAGAAAACAAGACTAGAGTCTTATGAACTCAGTTTCCTCAAAAACACAAAATTGTTCTTGCAATGTTCCTTCATGTGCTTCCCAGGTGTAGTGGATAGGAATTATTTTGCTTTAGATTATTCATTACAACTGGCTATTGTGCTTTGTTTATATGCCTCTATGGAAAAACATGTTTGTGCCATATGTGACTTCTCCTTGTGATTATATACAGCCTGAACTCATAAGAACTTTACTCATGTAACCTTTCTTAACCCTCAGGGTATAAATTGTCTGTTGCTCTGAATAAAGTTGGCTATTGGATGAGACTTTAGTCCACTTCATTTTTAAGTTCAATTCTTTCAGTTCCACTGTTGTTAGTGTAACTTTATATAATTGTGTTAGTTTTATACTTTCTCTCCTAACCCAGCTATCATCTAAGTAATCGAGACTCTATTATATTATTTGCTAAACAAGCTTCACAACACAAAAACTGAACAGTATTTACTCTATTCTTAACCCCATAAGCTAATCTGCCTTCTCCCCAGTGTAAATATTAGAAATACTTTTTTGGTTTTCCTGCTTCAGCTGAATCTCTCCTGATTGATGGGGTGATGTTATGCATTCTAAATGTTAACCTGCTCCCAGAAGCCTGCTTCCTGTACACCAAGTTAAGCTGTGCTACCTTTCTTGTTAATTGTCTCTGATTCATTAAATAAATACTGAGGCCTGAGAGTGGGAAAAAAGCAGGGTAGGTGGGGCAAAGTGGAAAGGCTTCTGGGGCAGACAGAGAGCATCTGGGGTAGAAGAAGAGTAGAAGAAGCCTCCAGAGAAGGAGAAGAAGCCAGGAGCAGGAAGGAGGACACATGATGGGGTAAATGGAAGAAGATCCTGTCATGTGGCCTGGAGCATTGGCATAGCATGGAGAATAGCAGTCCAAGGGGACGTATATATATTACAAAAGGCTTTATTCAGGGACAGAATTATGAGCTAGCTTAGATGGGCTAAGATTACACAATCCAGGACAAGGCTTGTTAATACCCATCAGGTGTCTGTGTGTGCTCATTTATAATGGCAGGTTAAGGATAAACACAGCCAAACAATTAACTGCAATATAAGTACAGGTAAACAATTCAATACATTACTTCTACACTTTGTGTCTACTCTCTTCTGGGCTAAATCCTCCTACTTCCTCTCAACTCCTCCTCCCCTGTAGGGCAGGAAGTCCAACCCTATTCTCTCCCCTGCTCAGTGATTGGCTGTATGCTGCTTTATTGGCATATCAGGGGACAATTGGAGAGCAGTGTTTACACAACATTATGACATGGGATTCACAGAACAAAGATGGCAACCAGATATGGGCATACAGAAATCAACATTTGAATTACATAATAACCTTATGCCCATACACTGTCTTTAGTACAGTAAACAGGGGGTGATATGGAAGATGTTGGAGGGAGGAAAAGGGGGATGATATGAATACTGTACACATGTATGAAATTAAAAAACTTAATATGATAAAACCAAAAAAATAAAATAAAATAAATTATAGACTCAAAGCATATACAGCTATGATTATCTCAAAAAGTAAAAACAAAGAGGAAAAAAGTATATGAATATTCTTATCAGAAAGGAACACAAAGGTCAATGAGGGGGATATAAGAGTAGATGGGTGATTACCTTCCCTGCATGTTTTAAATTTTCCTGTGCTTACAAAGAAGGTCGACTATCAGATAGTTTAAGTTATGTCCTCTAAGAAGTGACAAAATCATTTTATTCTGTTGTTTAAACATTGATCTGTAAGCTCTAGGACAGGACAAAGATGACTGCTTGTGTTCCTGTGTAAGGGTCAGTGTTTGTGCCAATATAAGCCCAGTTTCTGATCTATATGACACAAAGATAACTATGGGAAATGTCAGACTTTTTACCCAACACAATATCTTATTTAAAAATGAACTCCCAAGGAAGCACGCATTATAGAAGTTAGCATCTGTTGCATAAACATTTTTCATTTAAGACTCATTACCCATGAAGTAAATCACTACCTCTTTTGATTTTTCACAGACTAATAAAGTAGTCACCACGACTCCTTTCCCCCGTTGGGTTTTATGTCCAACTTCAATACAAAAGTTTTTTTTTTTTGCTTCATCTTTTTTTAATGTTTATTTATTACTTCCCATCTCCATCACAGTTCCCTCTCTCCACCCCTCCCCTTCCCACCCTCCCATCCTCTCCCACCTATCCTATTCCTCCAGAATGGATTACCCCCACATATCAGCCCCCTTCAGTTCAACAATCATATGAGGGCTAAGACTTTCCTCTTGCACTGGGGACCTATATGGCAACTCTATTAGGGCAAAGTGTCCCACTAACAGGTAACAAGGTCTGTGTTCCTGTTCCTTTTGGTGTGTTGGTTGTAGGATAGTTATCCTGTACTACATGGCTAAAATCCAATTATAAGTGAATCAATGCCATGTGCATATTTCTGAGTCTGGGTTAGCTCACTCAGGATGAGCTTTTCTAGTTCTATCCATTTGGCTGAAAATTGCATGATTTCCTTGTTTCTGATAGTTGAGTAGTAGTCCATTGTATAATGGACTGCAATTTTTTATCCATTCTTTAGTTGGGGGACATCTGTGTTGTTTCCAGTTTGTCATGTTTGTTTATTATCTCTTAGAAGCTTGCACTTTTCTAATGAGAGACAGAAAGGGAGTGGATCTGGAGGGGAGGGGAGGGGAGGAAGGGAGGAACTGAGAGAGTGGAGGGAGGGGTAACTATAATCAAGATATATTGTATGAGAAATGAATTATTTCAATAAAAAAGTAGTCCCCAAAGGGGATTTTCCAAACAGCATATAGCTTATAAGTAGCAAATTGTAGAATCTGAACCCAAACCTCTGTAACACTAAAACACACAGGTTAATTTCTCAAATTCATTTCATTTTCTACAAGTTCAAACCCCTTTAAATCAAATTTAAACCATAACTATTTTACTTCATCCTTCACCTTTGATCTATCAGCTGTGAAAATGCATAGTGTCCTTGTAATTTGCTTTAGCCTTCTCCAATCTCAATATTCTAATGTGAAAATCCTAATAGAGGCTCTGAACCATATTAGAAAACTGTTAAATGCTTGAGGAGATAGTTAGGTTTAGATTGACTTAAACATTACATAACACATGCATGTATTAAATCATTATATGACACTACATAATATAATTTTATGTCTTATGTATCTATTAAAATATTTTAAACACACGAAAGAAATATCAGGAAATGGGTATATTAATATGTACAATTTTATGTTTTATGTATCCAATAAAAATGCATTTCTATAATAGTCCACCATGGATGGGGGTATGTCATAAGACCCCCATCCCTCCCAGAATGTTAGGCAGTTAAAAATTGCAGGGAAAGAGGAGTTACATTATACAGTGTGTAGCCACTGATACATTGCCCTCTTCAAGTAAATACCCTTCCACCCATATTCATGCAGGGAACTCTTAATTAAATGCAGTGAGACAACCCCATATACACACACAAAAACATAGGAGCTGTTGGGGGTAAAAAGATACATCTTAAATTTTAAAAAAAGCAGATAGGAGGATAAGGGGAAAGAGAGTTGGAGGGTGGGACTGGGAGGGGGAGAAGGGAGGGGACTATGATTGAGGTGTAACTTGAATAAATAAATAAATGTAAAAATAACCAACAAACCAAACAACCAACCAAACAAAAAACCATGGGAACTGGAGAGATGGCTAAGTGGCTTACAGAACTTGCTGCTTTTGCAGAGGACCCAGGTTTGCACTCAACTGGTGGCTTACAACCAGTCATAACTCCAGTTTCAGGGAATCCAATGATACCTTCTGACCTCCACAGGCACTAGACAAACATGAAGTACACATATATACAAGCAGGCAAAATATTCATGCATATAAATTAAATAAATGCAAAATAAGAAGAAAAATACATGAAAGTAGGAGGGGTAACTGAGAAGAAGGAATGTGGTGGGAGAGGGAGGGTTTAAGAGAGATTGATAGGGGACTTTGAAGAAGGAATATATACATATATATGATATTGTGAAAGAATAAATTTCAAAAATAAGTAACTGCATTTTTAAAAAATGAGTGAAAGAGTTGGTCCTTGTGTCATCACACTGTAATCCCAGCTACTCCATAGGCATAGTAAATTCCAGGTCTGCCTATGTTAGAGTGTTTCAAAGTAAAATACAAAAAGAGGGCTGAGAGAGTGGCTCATTGGTACAACACTTGCTTAGCATATGTGAAAGACTTAAGGTTCTATCTCTAGTGCTATTTTTAAAAAGTGGGTATAGGAGAAACATAAGAAAACTTTGATAGAGGGGATCCAAGATGGCGGCAGCCGGCACGGATGTATTTTGATTTCGGGGTCAACAGTCACAAGGCGGCAAGTGTTGCAGGACGCTGTACAAAGGGCACGACCCATTCTAAATCTCACCCAGCTACACATGGACCACGGAAGATCCCTGGGCAAGACGCCCTTTCCCACTCTCGGATACACAAGGAAGCCTCTGGACCCGGGAATCAGGATAACCCATCCCCCAACAGGAGAGACCCCCGGTAAGTTCCAACCTAATACCCAGCCGGCAGATTCAGAACCCACGCAGAGATAATCCCCACCCTGCTGGGCACTCCCAGGTTTCACACAGACGATCCAATTATCTGGTGAAAGGTTGCAACCCTTAGAAGTGAGCGGAGCTCCGCTGCAAAGTGCCTTTAGACCGCAGATCGCAGTCTGTGACGAAACCGGCCAGTTTACAAGCCGCGGGAGCGACAGGGCTACTGGAGCTGAACTGCAGATTTACCCACTACAGGAACCAACCCCGGGCAAACTGCGAGATATTTGAAACTGTCGTATATCGGACTTTTGTACTAGTACGGGCCCTTCCAGCGGGGAACCAGAGCTTACTTGTACACAGCTCCGCCACCTGGATTAGTTAGGTCTCCACCTGGGAGGCGGTGCTGAATGACTCACCTTATAGGGGTGGAGTAAGGCAACTCTACTCCTACACCAAAGCGCCCCCTTTGGACCCAAGTCCAGAAGACAGCAAAAAAATTCCATATGGCCAGAGGCCCCAAACAAACAAACAAACAAAAAAAAAAAACCAGAGCGAAATGTCTCCAACAAAAGAAAGCAACGCTATTCCGTCCAGCTCGAACCACCTCACCACAACTGAAACACATGAAAACGATGACAATTCTACATTATGGAAAGTGATAGAGTCCCTTCAAGAAGAATTTAAAACTATGAGGAATTCAAAGAAGCCACAATTTTACAAGTCAAAACAACGAATAACACCATTAAAGAGCTCCAAGTCAAGGTGACCCAGCTTGAACAGGAAAAGGATAAAGCAATGAAAGATCTCCAGGCAAAAACAAGCAAACTGGAGAAGGAAATGTACAAAACGAACAATACCATTCAAGACATGAAAATAGAAATGGAAACAATAAAGAAAACACAGTCAGAGTTAAAAGAGGAAATGGAGAATCAAGAGAAGAAAACAGGCACTACGAATGTGAGTATGAAAAATAGGATGCAAGAGATGGAAGACAGGATCTCAGGCATGGAAGATTCGATGGAAGAAATCAGTACAACATCCAAAGAAAATGAGAAAGTTAAAAAATCTCTCACCCACAACATTCAAGAAATCAAAAACTCAATGAAAAGACGGAACCTAAGAGTTATAGGCATAGAGGAAAGAGAAGACTCCCGACTCCATGGTCCAGGAAATATCCTCAACAAAATCATAGAATAAAACTTCCCAAACCTAAAGAAAGAGATGCCAGTAAAAATCCAAGAGGCTTACAGAACACCAAACAGATTAGATCAGAAAAGAAACTCCTCTCGCCACATAATAATAGAAACTCCAAATGTAGAGAACAAAGAAAGGATATTAAAAGCTGTAAGAGAAAAAGGCCAAGTCACATACAATGGCAGACCCATCAGAATCACACCTGACTTCTCCTCAGAAACTTTAAAAGCTAGAAGTGCCTGGACAGATGTCCTACAAGCCCTGAGAGAACATAGGTGCCCAGCCAGACTACTATACCCAGCAAAACTCTCTATCAACATAGATGGAGAAAACAAGATATTCCATGACAAAATCAAATTCAAACAATATCTCCCCACAAACCCAGCCCTACAGAAGATCCTAGAAGGAAAATTCCAACACAGAGAAGATAACTACACCCAAGAAAACAGAGGAAATAGAAACCTCCACAACAACTAAACAAAAAGAAACACAAGACAACCAGCTATACCAAAATAACGGGAAATAACAACACCTGGTCACTAATATCCATCAACATCAATGGACTCAACTCGCCAATAAAAAGACACAGACTTACAGACGGGATCCATAAACAAGACCCATCTTTTTGCTGTATACAAGAAACACATCTCACTATTGAAGATAAATACTATCTCAGAGTAAAGGGCTTGGAAAAAGTTTTCCAAGCAAATGGACCCAGGAAACAAGCTGGAGTAGCCACCCTAATATCAAACAAAGTAGACTTCCAATTGAAGTTAATAAAAAAAGACAGAGAAGGGCATTACATACTCGTTAAAGGAAACATCCACCAAGGGAACATCTCAATATTGAACATCTATGCCCCAAATACAAAGGCACCTACATTTATAAAAGAAACGCTTCTAAAACTTAAATCGCACATTGATCCAAACACTTTAATAGTGGGAGACTTAAACACCCCACTCACAACTATGGACAGATCATCAAGACAGAAGCCAAACAGAGAAATAATGAGTCTAACAGAGATCATGAACCAAATGGACCTAACAGATATCTACAGAACGTTTCACCCAAACACAAAAGAATACACCTTCTTCTCAGCACCTCACGGAATCTTCTCCAAAATCGACCATATAGTTGGACACAAAGATAGCCTCAACAAATACAAGAAAATTGAAATAACCCCTTGTATCTTATCAGACCACCATGGATTAAAGCTGGACTTCAATAGCAAAATAATCAACAGGAAGTCTACACACACATGGAAATTGAACAACTCTTTACTAGAGGACCACTGGGTCAGGGAAGAAATAAAGAAGGAAATCAAAGACTTTTTAAAATCCAACGAAAATGAAGACACAACATACCCAAACCTATGGGACACAATGAAAGCTGTGCTACGAGGAAAGTTCATAGCACTAAGTGCCTTCAAAAAGAAAATTGTGACAGCACATATTAGTGAATTAACAGCTAAATTGGTTGAATTGGAAAAAAAAAAGAAGCAAACACTCCCAAGAGGAGCAGAAGGCAGGAGATCATCAAACTTAGGGCTGAAATCAACAACCTAGAAACAAAAAGAACTATACAAAGAATCAATGAAACCAATAGTTGGTTCTTTGAGAAAATCAACAAAATAGACAGACCCTTAGCCAAATTATCTAAAAGACAGAGGGGGAAAACACAAATCAATAAAATCAGAAATGAAAAGGGAGAAATAACAGCAGACATTGAGGAAATCCAGAGAATATTTGGATCCTACTTTAAAAATCTATACTCCACCAAATTTGAAAACTTAAGTCAAATGGACAATTTTCTTGATAGATTCCACCAACCGAAGCTAAATCAAGATTAGATAAACAGATTAAACAGCCCTATAACCCCTAAGGAAATAGAAACAGTCATTAAAAATCTCCCAACCAAAAAAGCCCAGGGCCAGATGGCTTCAGCATGGAATTCTACTGGACCTTCAAAGAGGAGCTAACACCAATACTTCTCAAACTCTTTCACAAAATAGAATCTGAAATAACATTGCCAAACTCATTCTATGAGGCCATAATCACCCTGATTCCTAAACCACACAAAGACCCAACAAAGAAAGAGAACTTCAGACCAATCTCCCTCATGAACATAGATGCAAAAATACTTAATAAAATACTAGCAAACCAAATTCAAGAACATATCAAAAGTATCATACACCATGATCAAGTAGGCTTCATCCCAGGAATTCAGGGATGGTTCAACATACGAAAGTCTATCAACGTCATTCACCATATAAACAAGATGAAAGAAAAAAAAAACCACATGATAATCTTGCTAGATGCAGAAAAAACATTTGACAAAATCCAACACCCCTTCATGGTAAAAGTTCTGTAGAGAACGGGCATACAAGGACCGTACCTAGAAATAATAAAGGCAATATACAGCAGGCCAGTGGCCATCATCAAATTAAATGGAGAGAAACTTGAAGCATTTCCTCTAAACTCAGGGACAAGGCAAGGATGTCCACTTTCACCACATCTCTTCAATATAGTACTTGAAGTTCTTGCTAGAGCAATAAGACAACTAAAGGAGATCAAGGGGATAAACATCAGAAACGAAGAAGTCAAATTATCCCTATTTGCATATGATATGATAGTATACATAATTGATCCCAAAAATTCCACTAGAGAACTCTTACAGCTGATAAACACCTTCAGCAAAGTGGCTGGATACAAAATTAATTCAAAGCAATCAGAAGCCCTTCTTTATACAACAAACAAATGGGCTGAGAAAGAAATAAGGGAAACAACCCCCTTCACAATAGCCACAAACAACATAAAATACCGGGGGGTAACTCTAACCAAGCACGTAAAGGACCTGTACAACAAGAACTTCAAGCCCCTGAAGAAAGAAATGGAAGAGGCATTTAGAAGATGGAAAGATCTCCCATGCTCATGGATAGGTAGGATCAACATAATAAAAATGGCCATCCTACCAAAAGCAATATATAGATTCAATGCAATTCCTATCAAAATACCAACACAATTTTTTATAGACTTGGAAAGAGCTATTGTCAATTTCATATGGAACAACAAAAATCCCAGAGTAGCTAAATCAATCCTGTACAAAAAAAAAAAAAAAACAAAAAAACAAAAAAAAAACATCTGGAGGTATCACCATCCAAGATTTCAAGCTGTACTACAGAGCAATAGTTGTAAAAACAGCATGGTATTGGTATAGAAACAGACCAGTAGATCAATGGAATCGAAGTGAAGATCCAGAAAGAGACCCACATACTTATGGCCACCTAATTTTTGACAAGGAAGCCAAAACGGCGCAATGACAGAAGGACAGCATCTTCAACAAATGGTGCTGGTCCAACTGGATGTCCATTTGTAAAAGAATGAAATTAGACCCATACTTATCACCTTGTACAAAACTTAAGTCCAAGTGGATCAAAGACCTTAACATAAGGCCGGTCACACTAAATCTACTAGAAGATAAAGTGGGAGAAACCCTCGAACTCATTGGCACAGGCGACAACTTCCTGAACAGAACACCAACAGCTCAGGACTTGAGATCAACAATCAATAAATGGGACCTCATGAAACTGAAAAGCTTCTGTATGGCAAAAGACACTGTCATTCGAACAAAACGGCAGCCTACAGACTGGGAGAAAATTTTCACCAACCCCACATCTGACAGAGGGCTAATATCCAAAATCTACAAAGAACTCAAGAAATTAAATGCCAAGAAACCAAATAATCCAATCAAAAAATGGGGGACAGAGCTAAATAGAGATTTCACAAAGGAGGAATCCCTAATGGCTGAGAGACACTTGAAGAAATGCTCAGCATCCTTAATCATCAGAGAAATGCAACTCAAGACGACTCTGAGATTCCATCTCACACCTGTCAGAATGGCTAAGATCAAAAACTCAAATGACAGCACATGCTGGCGAGGGTGTGGAGAAAGGGGTACCCTACTCCATTGCTGGTGGGAGTGCAGGCTTGTGCAACCACTATGGAGGTCAGTCTGGCGATATCTTAGAAAACTTGGAATAGCTCTACCTCAGGACCCAGCCATACCACTTCTGGGTATACACCCAAATGCCTCTTCACGGAATCATAAGGAAGTTTCTTCATCTATGTTTATAGCAGCCTTATTTGTAATAGCTAGAAACTGGAAACAACCAAGATGTACCTCAACCGAAGAATGGGTTAAAAAACTGTGGTACATCTACACAATGGAATATTATTCAGCTATCAGGAACAATGAAATTATGCTATTTGCAGACAAATGGATGGAACTAGAAAAGCTCATCCTGAGTGAACTAACCCAGACTCAGAAGGACGTATATGGCATCTATTCACTTATAGTAGGATTTTAGCTATATAGTAGAAGGTATCGATACTACAAACACACCAAAGGGAACTTGGACATAGACTTCTTATTTTTAATATTTATTATTTATTTATTTTTTATATATTAGTTATATTTTTTCTATTTTTTAGTCTTTTTTATCTATTGTCTGCTTATTGGTTTGTTTGTTTAGTAGTTCTCTCTCCCGGGCAACGAGACACTTTTCACTGATGGTACTGCTTCGTAGACCCCCAATGAATGAAGAGGCTCTTGGCCCTCATACGACCTCTCAACTGAGATGAGGGACTGTTATATAAGGACACCCCACCCCAGAGAAATGGGATGGAAGGGTTAGGAGGTAAAGAAAAAAAAATGAAATGTGATGTTTCGGCCTTTTACTACTAATTGTCATAAACTGTTTAGGATAATTAAGAAATGCAAACTAATGGTTATGCAAGCCGGTCATTCTGTTAGGTACTATGACAGCCTATTATAGTTACTTGCTAAGCTAATCAGAAATAAAGCTGCTAAGAGACAAGCAACATCTGCTTACCCTAATATAAGAGATAGATAGGGCCTCTTCAAAAACCTCAAGAGATCTGCAAAATATGGCATTCAAAGATGTTTTTGTAACTTTAGATTTTTTTTATATCAAGACATATCAACTCCTGACAGCACCCCCTATTCTCCTCCAAGTAGAAGATGAGCATTGAAGAATCTCCAGTGGGAGATGATTGAATTAGTCGCAAGCCTATCTCTTGGTAGGAAAATCCCCTTGCTCCAACTGTAGACAGACTGCTGTCCAAAAAGGACAAAACCTGGAAGCAGGTAAGTCGACAGCCTAGCTCTGCCAAGACAGGGTAGGTAAGTCCTTCATGACCCCTGCTCTACAATCAATGTCTGTCAGAGAAACGGGGCCAAATGACTGAAGATCGATGCTGTAATATATGGAGAGAAAATGGGAACTGTCCAGGCAACCAGTGGTATGTCATTTCTTAGTTTGGGAAGCTGCAGGCCCTGTACTTCCTATAAAATCAGATATATTTATCCCTCTCAGGTCTCTGAGAGGGTTGAAGAACAGATAGCTAGAGTCTCATAATTAAATTTTGAGTTGTTTAGGAGTCAAGAGAGTGTTATAGATCTAAGAAGATACTTTTAAAATTGTGTTGCAAGTTAGTATGAATGTTGAGTCAGATATAGAACTTTAAACTCATGGAGATGGTTAGATAGTAGAATGTTAAAGTCAGGTACCAAATACATATGTACTGGACATTGGGAA
Source organism: Lophiomys imhausi (assembly GCA_907164525.1). Classification (NCBI taxonomy): domain Eukaryota; kingdom Metazoa; phylum Chordata; class Mammalia; order Rodentia; family Muridae; genus Lophiomys; species Lophiomys imhausi. Next base: position 2,098,570 of record CAJQZJ010037357.1, on the reverse strand, counting down.
TGTATGCTAAGCCATATAACCCTCATAACTGTGGCCTAATTACCTCTGTTGTACTGTATTGTATTTATTATTATAAGAGAAAGAGCCATTTGTTGGACTGAAATGGGAAACTGTAGGGGGAAATAAGATATACCTTAAGCTTAAAAGAGAAAAAAAGGTAAGAGGATGGGGGGTTGAGGGTGGGAGGGTGGGACTGGAGGGGGAATAGGGAGGGGACTGCGATTGAGATGTAACTTGACGAAATAAAAAATAAAGAAAAAAAAAGAGAAAACTTTGATAGAATTTAGGAAGTATTTAGGATATTTGCCTAAAGAACAATGTATATGAAAGCTACTATTAGAATCAGTCCTTATAAATTTGCACTTCAAGATTCTCTTTCATTTAAACGATAATCTTTGTTCTTCACTTTCAGAGAATCTCCACTGTGAGACGGTGCTGACAGCTCAGTGTTAAAACACTCATGTTGAAACTGAGGTGCCTGTTAGTTGAGAATGAGGATATTTGGAGACTCTGTAGCCAATATTATATAGAAATTAGATTCTCAAAGTACATCTGCAGAAGGGAATTTCAGTCCAAGTAGTTGAGATTCAGGGGTGGATGGGAATGCAGGTAATGCTGACAGGGAGCTAGACAAATAATTCTGGGACAGGTTAGGGGAAGCTAGTCAAAGGTCAGTTATTAAGCTAGTTGTTATAGTGGGTGGATAACTGGGACTTCAGAGAAATTCTGATAAGCATTACAATCAGAAAGTAAATGTAGCTCAAACTGGACTTGGTGGCACTCACCTGTAATCTCAACACACTTGGAAGCTAAGAGAGGAGGATTGTGACTTTAAGATCAGTCCGGGCTATACAGTAAGACTTACACACACACACACACACACACACACACA
>CAJQZJ010037357.1:2048501-2076907 GCA_907164525.1 Lophiomys imhausi | reverse complement strand
ATAGGGGGACACAAAGTCCTAATTATGAAGAACATGGAATCCTCATAATGAAGAACACAAGATATTAATGATGAAGATCACAGGGTCCTAGTAATGAAAGACACAGTGTTCGCATATTGAAAATAAGGAGTTCTGTGATAAGACCGCCAAAAGGAGATTAGTCTCAACTTACCTCTCAAGCACTTGGTTTTCAGTTCCAATTTATTAGATTTAAAACATGAAAGGAGATTGTTCATTTTAGTAACTCAAGACTGTTTTTCAAGTTTCTGTCATATTATCTTTCTGACATCTAGTCATAAAACCTGGATCCACTAGCCTCTGATCAAACAGGATTCCAGATAAGTACAACTGCCTGTTCTTTCTTTTTACTTAAAAAATGTTTTCTTCAAGTTACATCTCAATCACAATCCCCTCCCTACTCCCTCCTCTGGTCCCACCCTCCCATCCTCTTCCTCCTTAACCCCCCATCTACTTCCTTTTTTTTAAGGTTTAAGGTATATCTTCCCCCCTCCGCCAGCAGCTCCCCCTTTCAGGCCAACAAATGGCTCTTTCTCTTATAACAACAAATACAAAACAAAACAACAGAAATAATTTGGCCACAATTATGAGAATTATAAAGCTTAGCATACATTGCCAAGGTCCAGTCCATACATATTTGGCAACTGACTTTAACATTTTACTATCCAACCATCTTCATGAGTTTAAAGTTCTATATCTAACTCAGCTTCCATCCTAACTTGCATCACAATTTTAAAAACATCTTCTTAGATCCAGAACGCCCTCTTAATTCCTAAACAACTCAAAATTTAACTATGAGACTCTAGCTATCTAGTTTTCAACCACATCAGAGACCTGAGAGGGATAAATTATCTGATTATACAGGAAGTTTAGGGCCAGCAGCTTCCAAAACTAAGAAATGACATACCAGTGGCTGCCTGGATAGTTCCCAATTTCTCTCCATACATTAGAGCATCAATCTTCAGCCGTTTGGCCCCATTTCTCTGACAGACATTGATTGTAAAGCAGGACTTATGAAGGACTTGCCCACCCTGTCTTGGCAGAGGTAGGCTGTCAACTTACCTGCTTCCAAGTTTTGTCCTTTTTGGACAGAATCTTGTGTAGAGTTGATAATCATTTAGTAACAACAATTCATTGGAACTTTAACAGTAACATAGCAAGAGGAAGAAGAACCTAACTGTTTTCTGAGTCTAGTAACAAGATAGACTGAGAAGGCATCTGAAGCCTTGGTTTTTGTTGTTAAATTCTTAAATCTTTTATTATTATAGTCTTTAGACTCATCAGGGATCTGAGAACGATAAATATTATCTGAGTAAGCAAGATCAGTCAGTTTTTGAATCTATAAAAAATGACAGTCTTTATTTTGACAGTCATCCCATTGTTCCTCTGTGTCTGTTAGGCATTTATCTTTGGCCACCAATACCAAAGTATGACAGACTTTTTCTGAGACAGGAATTATGAAGGACCACTTATCTTGTCTTGGCAAAGTTCAGCAGTCGACTTGTCCATCTGTGTCCAGCCTATTCAGCTTGGACAGCATGTTGTCTGCTGTTGAGGCAAAGGGCAGTCTAGCCCAGTGACCAACTTTGTCACTTAAATGGAGTTTTGTTTTTGTTTTTTTTGTTTTTTTTTTTGTGCCCATTGTCTTCTTTGGATGAGACCAGGAATGCTGTCAGGAGCTGACAAGTCTATCATGAAAATTTTTCTGTACTAAATTTTTAAATGTCATGTTCTGTAGATCCCTGAGGTGTCTGAGTACTATCATATCCATCTAAGATAGATCTTGTTTTTAGTTAGTTACTTTCTGTTTGACTGTGAAAGCCTGTATAAAGCTTAATCTTGTAACTAATTGCATAACTTCTTGGCATAACTGTAAATAAGGTGACTATCAGCTTGTAACATATGAGATTTGTTGGTTTCTTAGTCTAAAAGGAGGTAAAAGGAGGCTAAATTAATGAACAGAGACCATCACAACCAAGAAGCTCCATAATTGTAACAAAATCATGAGTTTGATTGACTATCAACTTGCAAACCTGCATCTATATCTTTAACCATTTTTGTCATCTTTTAACGTTTTTAACCTTAGTAATGTGCATTTATAACCTCAGACCCTCATAACTTGCTTAAGCTTTTCATCCCCTTTTTTTCTGGTGGGGACGCCAGTTATCCCTGACTTTTTTTTCTCTTTTTTTTTTTAGTCCCTGCTTTTTTCTTTTTATCTGTCTTTGTTTTTTCATTCTCTTGTATTATTTTATCTCTGTTTCTGTTAAAATAATTAATTTTCTAGGTGTCATCAGACATCAAACATTTTGAACAATTTCTCAGTGAATTATATAATATCATAAAGAGCATTAATAATTTTTTATTATTTATATCTTTGTATGTGTCTGAAGTCATGGTAACATTTTGTGTTAAGGAGTAACATAAGCACCAGTTTAAACTTCTTGGGTTAAAGCTATAGTAGCAGTAGTAACTGTAGCAATCAAAGTAATTAAAACTGAAATTCCACCAATAATCAACCTATTTCGTGTTTATTTTTTGTTAAAGTTGTTTTTAATTTTTTTAGTACTTGTAAATCTTTATCTGAATACCATTGATCAGTTACATTTATTGGTGTCATGATAAAAGCAGAAATATAACTAGAAATATAATAATCATAATATGTCATAAACAGTGAATTTAGCATTTCCAATAAGCAGAACATATGTGAATATAACATAAGCAGAAACCTTTCTATGAAACCCTGATCCAGAACATGACTTTGACTGTGTATCCAAACATGATCTCTTTTAAAGATGTTGTCAGTTTTCATAGATATCTTTGTGAATGTCTAGATTGAGTAGTACCATTGCATAAAAGTTCCCTGTACTATCAATGTCTGTCAGAGAAACGGGGCCAAACGACTGAAGATCGATGCTGTAATGTATGGAGAGAAAATGGGAACTGTCCAGGCAGCCACTGGTATGTCATTTCTTAGTTTTGGAAGCTGCAGGCCCTGTACTTCCTATAAAACCAGATATATTTATCCCTCATGTCTCTGAGGTGGTTGAAGAACAGATAGATAGAGTCTCATAATTAAATTTTGAGTTGTTTAGCAGTCAAGAGAGTGTTATAGATCTAAGAAGATACTTTTAAAATTGTGTTGCAAGTTAGTATGAATGTTGGGTTAGATATAGGACTTTAAACTCATGGAGATGGTTAGATAGTAGAATGTTAAAGTCAGGTGCCAAATACATATGGACTGGACATTGGGAATGTATGCTAAGCCATATAACCCTCATAACTGTGGCCTAATTACCTCTGTTGTTTTGTATTGTATTTATTATTATAAGAGAAAGAGCCATTTGTTGGACTGAAAGGGGAAACTGTAGGGGGAAATAAGATATACCTTAAACTTAAAAAAAAGGGTAGAGGATGGGGGGTTGAGGGTGGGAGGGTGGGACTGGAGGGGGGAATAGGGAGGGGACTGCGATTGAGATGTAACTTGAAGAAATAAAAAATAAAGGAAAAAAAGAAAAGAAACAAATTAGCTAAGCAAAAACAAAACACAGTAGCCAAGAAACAAAGCAAAAAAAAAAAAACCCATAAAACATAAATCACAAGAAATCTAGAAGAACTATATTAATATTCAAGTGCACTTCAGGGCAAGAAATAACCCTAGAGATGTGAAGGGACAGTTCATAATGGAAATGGGGCCAAAATACTATAGACTGAATAGTACTGTGACTATGTCACCTAAAATGGGACACCTAAGATACATGAACCAGAAACCAAGAGAAGTAAATGAGGATTAAATCCACATGCTATGGAACCCTTTAGTAGTTGGTGAATAAAATAAATATGCAAAGTAATAAAACAAAAAAGTTTCCTGCACTATTTATATATCCATTAATCTGTATTATTTAATTTTTTTAAACATATTGACATAACAGTTCACAAAAGGAAAAAAATGAAAGGAGAATGAGAGGTTCAAGACAGACATAAAATTGGATCTTCATTTTTTAGATAAAAGATATTTAACAGCAGTCACACACACAGGGAGGCCCTGAGGTAAAGTCTGAGGCCTGCTAGAAATTGGGGACTTCTACTCTTAAATATTTCCAAGGAGAGGAGACTCCAGATGGCAAAGGAAGTAGATTTAGTAGAGTAATGTGGGCACAAAGCTTAGGGGAGTAACCAATCACTAACTGAGTAGACTTAAGGCCCATTCCATAAGATTGAATTCATACCCAACACTGGTTAGGCAACCAAGAACCAGAGACTAGGTATTCAAAGAACCTAGGGGAAAAGCAAATAATATTGGTCTAAAAAAAAGTAAGAATAAAATGAGTTCCAATGGTATTCTGCTATACTCATAAATCAGTGCCTTGTTCAACCACTATCAGAGATGCTTGTCCTGCAGCAGATGGGAACAAATATGAGATCCATGGTAGTAGTGATAATTTTAGAGTTTTAGTTTCTTTAAAAAACACAGAAATATTGTAATAATATGTTTTCATTTTAATCCCAGGTATGGGATATGGGGCTGCTTCAGATTGTCCACAGAAGCTGACTGTGATTTACCTTGTACTCTAGCAGAGGTATGGTTTTTCCAGTTGCAGATAGTTTCTGTGAGTGTGTGATATTTGGAATTCTGGGGACTCTTCAGAAGATATATAAATGCTAGGACCCTAAGAGGTGGGGTAGGTTGTTGGTTGTTGGTTGCTTCTTGTTGTTTGCTGTTGGTCATGTTTTTTTAAGTAGTCCTGTGCAAAGAAAAAAACAAGAAGAAATTAGATATCATGATGATGATGATCAAACTTGCCATAAGGAACTTAACACCCTGAAACTGCAAATTAATTAATTAGTGTAGTTATTAGTAAGTGTAAACTGTAAGGTTAGGCTGGCGGAGCAGCCAGCGGCTTGGCAGAGGAGCAGGCGGCCTGGCCCTCATGCCTTAACCAGTTGCCTAACTTATCCTGGAGAAAGAACCCCAGGACCAAGGGTGGCCTACACCACCTGTAACCTAAACTCTGTTAATTAATATAAGTTGTTATATTAGGTCAGTAGAATTATCAGCAGCTTGGCAGGAGCTTTGCCTGGGCCCAAGGGGAGTCTTGGAGTGTGGAAGTCCAATGGCCTGGGACTGCTGGCTGGGACTGAGGGCCTATAAGCTGCTGCAGTCTTTTCCCCAATAATTAAATACACCAAGACCATTTAGTGTTTTAACACTTATCCCTTAGCTGGGCAGACTCTCAATTAGCTACTCTAAGTTAACCCAGATCAACTAATCTCAAACTGCCATGTGCCTGCGATTACCTTCCAGCATTCTCCAGACGTCTGTCTCCCTGCGGAAAGAGAGAGAATCTCTGTGTGTGCCCAGGGTTCCTGTTCTAATCTCAGGAAGTCCCACCTTCCTATACTCTTTCTGCTCAGCTAATTCGCCAGGAGCGACTTTTATTAGCCAATCAAGAGAATGCCTCATTAGGGGTGGTAACCAGATCTCAACACTGAATTCTACCTATCACAAGCAATGATATTAAATCTTCCCTCAACAACACCCCTAATCATCAGTCTAATGATAATATTATCTCCTTTCCCATCTCTCCTTTTTTCTTTCCTACTTAGTGTTAGGGGGTTGAAGGGATGGAAAAAGGGTGGAGAAAGGTAGAAGAAAGAAAGATCCACAAAGTGGCCAAAGACCAGCTACAGACCCACAGCCAGACATTATTCAGGGAGAAACCTTGGAACATTCAACCATAAATGAGATGTCTCTGTCAAATCCCTCCCCTTGGAGCTCAGGGAACCCTACAGAAGAACAAGCAAAAAGAGTGTAAGAGCCAGAGGGGATGGAGGACACCAGGAGAACAAGGCCTCTAAATCAACTGAGCAAAGCTCATATGAACTCACAGAGTTAAGGTTAAAAACTGAACTGTCATTTATACTTGCTGGAAGAAGGAAAATCCGTTTTCTTCAATAGAGTGGCACTGAGTATATCAAACACTCCAGGACAGGCCCCATGTTCAGGGGTAGTTGACCAACATATAATTACTCCACAAGTTTTTGTTTATATTTTTGGGGTGTGTGTGTGTGTATGTGTGTTTGTTTTGTATGTGTGTATATGTGTTGTGCTTTTATTTGGTTATGGTTTGGTGGTTTGGTTTTGTTTTTCAGGGGGACTGTTTTATTTTGTTTTCTTAGTTTTGATGTTGTATTTTTTTTTAAGGAAGAACTTAGAATTGGGTGGGTAGGGAGAGGAATAGGATCTGGAATGACTTGGGAGGGGAAGAATATGACCAAATATATTTAAATTTAAAAACTGTTTCAAATAATAAAAATTATTAATTAATTTTTATTATTTAGAGAGCTGTGGTACAGGGAACATGTGACTTTAGACTATGTGAGAGGAGACAGAGAGACATTGGATAGAGAAGTAGGTCTGATCAATGTATAATAATGGCCAAGTTGTCTTAAAGCCTGAGCAGCAAGGTTGCTTCTTGCTTCCTGCTGTGCTCACAGAATCAGGGAGATGGAGGGGACTTGATTTTTTTTTTTTTTTTTTTTTTTTTTTTGTGAAAGCAGCACCTACCTGTCTGCTATCTGTAAGAACCCCTGGTGGAGGAGAGGATGAAGACCACAGAGAAGTTTGTGGCCTAGTCTGTGAGAGAGGCATGAAATCAAACACATACATCCGTATAAATAGACATATTTACTGTGCAGTGTGTAGTGTATGATCTGTGAATTAATACTACTGATTAAGACTGTAATAAAAGAACTTGTGTGTCTTTGCCCTGGCTACCTGCTAAGAAAACCAGGACTACCTGTACTCTGTGAATTTTTTGTTTTTCAATACATTATGACATTGTAGAACGACACAAATTGGTTATGTTTCTGACAGAGAACACTCAGAACTCCAAGATATGAAAGAGAAAGAATGATGGAGTCAGAAACATGTTAGCATTAGCACATGCTGCAGTTAATGTTCAACATACTAATATCCCAATTAGACACACACCTGCACCAAGCAGGAAGCAGAGCTCCCTGAATGATAGAATGAAGAACTCTGAATCTTCTCTACCAGAAGCAATGATAAGCCAGTCACGGTACAAGCTTGTAATATCAGCTGACCAGGAGGCCAAGGTACCAATATCCCACAGTCAAAAGCAACCTGGGCTACACAGTAAGACCCAGTCTCAAAAACCAAAATGAAAGACAGAAAAAGCACGAAAGAAAAAATCACAACAGTAAGATTGGATGAAACTTACAACATTCCAGGACTCTGTGGAAACTGACTGCCCTCAAGCACCAAATTGAGAAATACTTGTTTGGGGGAGGGGAGGTTACTGGACTCCAGTTAGAAGAGTGTGAGTCTGTGGCATGTCTGTGGCATTGTAGTCTAGGGCTTTCTAAGTTCCACAAGGGAGGTGTGCTTGATTTCCATCGGAGCACAGAAAAACTCATGCTGAGGAGCAATTTGAAAAGCTACAGCCATTTCTAGAGTAAATAATCAGGAAAGAGTACAATCACTATTAGTCTGAGGTCATTATACTAGTTAAGACAAGCAATATAACACAGCAGCAAAAAATTTAATGGTGAGAAGCAGCAAACAGGGGAGCCACAGTAGGCCTTGATAAGCTCTCAGAGTCCAGGGGATATGGAAGATTGTGTTCATGTAGCATTGGATTTATGCTCTGGAGCTACTGAGAGTCTTGGTGAGCTTCTTTTCCCTGGGTGAGTGTGATATTTTTGCAGTTACAGAAAGGCAAAGCTGTAGCTGGCCTGTAAAGCTGCCAAATATGGAATCTCTTTCCTAAACATCACATGAGCCACATCAATACACGGTTGGAATTCTTAAATTCGTTTAAGCCCATCCTCTGAACAATAATTGGCTGACCACTAAACTATGCTAATCTTTTGAAATATTCAAAACAAAATTTACCAGAATTAGTCCCTTGAAAAGACTAAACAAACCATAACATGATATCAACATTTACAGGGGTGGGGGGAAGTGCCGGTAGATTCAAAATTCATATTTGCTTAAATTGTGTGTGTGTGTGTGTGTGTGTTTCCACATGTGCATGTTCATATCAATGTGCATCACCTGCATACAGGAGTCCACAGAGAGTCAGAAGAGAGTATCAGACCCCCTCGCACTAAGTTATAGGCTATTATATGCAATTATGTAGGTGCTTCCATATAAACTGTAGGGTTTTTTTTTTAATTTCTGTGAAGAATGTCATGGAGGTTTTGATTGAGATTGCATTGAATGTGAAAACATGGTGTTGGTAGGATGCTCATTTTCACAATATTAATTCAATCAATGAGCATCAGAGATGTGTCCATCTTCTAGTTTCTTCCTCAACCACAGAGCTAAATGTTTTGATTGTAGAAGTTTCTCACTTCCTTGATTAGGATTATTCCAAGATTTTTTTCGAAGCTATTGCAAATGGGAGTATTTCAGTGATCTCTTTCTCAGTGTGTTTGCTATTGGTGTACAGAAAGGTCACTGGTTTTGTAAGTTGCTTTTGTACCCTGCCACGTTGCTGAATTTGTTGATAATTTCTAGAAGTTTCCTGGTGGAATTTTGGGGATCTTGTATATAATATCATATCAACTGGCAAATAGGGATAATTGGACATCTTTTCCTATCTGTAGCTCTTTACTTGCTTCTCTCATCTTACTGCTCCAGCCAGTGCTTCAAGCACTCTGTTAAAAAGGAGTGAGTGGGGATAGTGACAGGCCTATCTGTTCCCACCTTTAGTGGGATTGCTTCAATTTTTTTTTCCATTTAGGATGATGTTGGCTGTGAGCTTCTCATAAGTAACATTTATTATGATAAGGTATGCTTCTTCTAATTTAATTCTCTCTAGAACTTTTATCATGAAGGCATGTTGAGTTTTGTTGTGTCTTTACCTGACTTTGATATTTCAGTAGTGAGGGCTTTGTAGAAGAATTTTGAAAGAGTTCTGTCTTTTTCTATTAAAAATAATAATAATTTGAGAAGTACTGGTTGCAGCTCTTCTTTTAAAGTATTGTAGAATTCTGAAGTGAATCCTTCCATACCTGGGCTATTTTTAGCTGGAAGGTTTTTTTTATGGATCATACATTAAATCTGTTTTTAGTTTTCTTTTCATTGAGGTAAAAGTCATCATCCTAACAACTTTTTTTTTACAATCACGATGTTGTGCACTATCGCTATCTAAATATAGAATGTTTTAATTATAGCAAAAATGAAATACTGTACCTTTTAAGCACTCACATCCAATTCTCCCTTCTTTCTACCTTCTAAAAAATCACAAATATTCTTTGTGCATCTGTAATTTTGTAGCTTTTGTGACCAGCTTCTTTCATTTAAGATGATATTTTCTAGATTCATCCATGTGATAAGTCTATACATTCTTGTTTTTATTGTGGTAAACCTCACTCCTTTTATAGGTGAATAATATTATGTTATAATTAAATAAGCATATCACATTTTGTTTATCCATTCATCAGTTGGTAGACTCTAGAGTTGTTCCTACTTTTTGGATATTGTAAATAGTAGTGATATGGACAGTTATGTTCAATTTTCTTGTTTGAAAACTTGTTTTCAATTCATTGGGTATATATCTAGGAGTACAAATGCTAAACCATATGGTAACTCTATATTTAACTTAGTGAGGAATTGTCAGGCTATTTTCCTCCATTTTTACATCCAACTAACAATACACAAGTGCTCTGATTTCATCATATCCATGTCATCCACCGTTATTTATCTTTAAATATATGTGTACATTGCTATTTAAGTATGAGAGAATTTTAGTTCATTGTGATTTTTTTTCACAGTAGATTATAACAAATGTTCTACCTTGTTGAGAAAAAAAGATATTTCTTTCTGGTACTATGCTTGTGCATTTGTATGTGTTTACATGTGTGGGCCTGTTCACACACATATACATGTACATGGATGAATGTGAGAAGGTAGGTATAAGCATGTTTGTGGATCTGTATTCTGGAAAAATCATGTCTATGCATGATATATGTCAGTGTAGCACACAGTTTGTTCTGCATTAACTTTGATATTGATGACTCAGAGAATTCCTGAAAAATATGTACTTATGAATCAAGCATTCTTCATGGGAATGCAATTGCATTGTTATCCACCATTACACAGACACCGGGGAAGTTCTGCATGTGGAAGAGATGTCCTTAGAATTTAAGTAAGTAGCAGATGGTTATGCATTTGAAAACATTGGCCAATATATGTACCTGTTTATTCATCCACTTACTCCTTCATAAAGTAACATTTTGCTTAGAATTTTCTGTGTACCCGGGAGTACACGGGAACCCTTTTGTGCATACGTTGATCTTCACTGTCAACTCCCCAAGGTTTCACTGACTCACACAATTGTATGATGTGTTCTTTCCATCTATCTGCTTTTTCTCTTTCTTAATATGACTTTGCCTTTATTGACATGAAATTGAGAAATAAAATTCTATATATTTAAGTTAAAAAAAGAATGACTGGAAGATAACATGCTTTTAAAAATTTTGCAAGATCAATAAATTGGACAAACTTAAAAATGTATCTTTATATCTACATGTATGTTAATACTAGCCTTAGCATATTCTGTAAATGTCCCTTTTGTTTCCAAAACACAATGTCGAAGCTTGTCTAAGCTCTTATCTTCAAACAATGGAGCTCTAAAAGCCTATAGATTTTTCTTATAATATCTAGGCAATGCTGTGGATAAAGCTACTGGATTTCCCCTGACAATTATGATTCACATTATAATTCTCCTCTTAGTACTCCCTGAGGAAATCTTTTGAACATAATTTGTTTCTGAATAAAGTTAACTGTTAAAAAAATGCTGCAATTTGAATACTTTTTTTTCTCCCATGAGTAAAGTCCTGAGGTTCTAAGGTCACTCTACTCTATGTTTCTAAAAACATTAAAATTTCTTTCTGTAGTATATGATACATTTACAGGAGGAATATGTTAGCCTTTGTTTTTCCATTTATATACAGTTTTTGTATATTTATCTTGCAAGTATTTGCATATATATTAGATATGTACTTGCATTGTTATGTATGTTGTTTATCTGTAGTTATATATATATATTATACACAGCTGTTATTTATATATAGTATGATTTCTTCTTCTAGTACATATGAGTTTCAACACAGGCATAGGATTGTGTATGTACCATCACATACTAGATAAAAAGCATCCCACTCTTTTCAAAATATTGGTTACTTCTACCTAGTTAGAGGTACCTTGTCTGTTAGTGTTCTGTTGCTATAAAAATACTTAATATAATTACCCTAGAAGAGAAAGGGTTTATTTTGGTTCACAGCTTTGGAAGTGATGAGGTAGGAGTCCATGTGATTGAGCATGACTGGGATGTAAAAAGGAGTACAAAAGGGTTCACAATGAGCTATGCCTTTCAAATCTTGCTTCTAGTTTAAGGTTATGGTGAAGTCAATACTGTAAATACCACTGCACAAATTTTTGTAGGATTATAAAATTTTATTTGTTTAAGTTCTTAGAAGTATGATTACTGGACTATACATAGTAAACATATTTTTATAAAGTAATTGACTGTTTCTTATAATCTTTTAAGTTTATGGAAACATTGACTAAGGAGTACAGTTGTTGCTATTGTTTTGTTTTTGTTTGTTTGTCTGTTTGTTTTTGACAGTTTGGCCCAGACTGGCCTCAAAATTTCTATGTAGCCAAACATGACCTTGAATTTCTCATCCTCCTGCCTCCACCTTCCCAGGATAACAGGCTTGTGTGTGTCACCATATCCATTTTATGATGTGCTGAGGCTTGAACCCAGGGATTTGTGCATAATATGCAAGCACTGTACCAATGGTGGAGTTTTATTCCCAGACCTCTCTGAAAGTTCTTGCCACCTTGCAACAAATTGTACATGTGTTATTACAAATAAAGAACCAATATTAAATATTATTAATGAAAGTCCAGTTTATGGTAAGCTTCTTTGTTTATGTTGGATAGTTCTATGATGGGTTTTTGTTTGTGTGACTGTTTTTTGCTTGCTTGTTTGGTTTGGTTTTGAGTTTTTGGGAGGATTGTTTTTGTTTTGCTTTGTTTTGGTTGTTTACTTGCTTTTATTTTTCAGATGGAGTCTTGCTATGTAGTCTAGAGTGTACCTCAAACTAGCTATCTTTCTGCCTCAGCCTCTGGATTATAGGTGTGCATTACCATGACCAAATAGCTTCTACAGGATTTAATGAATGCGTGCTATCAATAAACCACAATTATAGTATCCCTTATGCTCTATCTTTTATCTTCCCCCCAACCTGGGCCCCTGAAAACTACTGATATATCCTACTATCTCTGTGGTTTTGTATTTTCATATTATCTTATAGTTGGAATGATATGATATTTAGTCATTCTAGACTGACTTGTTTTCATTTAGCACTATGCCTGTGAAATTTCATGTGATTAATGAATCAATAGCTCATTTTTTATCAGTGAATAATATTCCATTGTGTAAATGTACTACAGTTTATTTCTGCATTCACATATTGAATGAACATCTTGATTACTTCCAATTTTGGTAACTGTATGTAAACTATTATAATAATTTTTGTACCAGTGTTTTTAAAATGTAGGCCCAAGTTCAAATCCATTTGGGTGAGTAACTAGCAGTTTAATTGTAGGATTATTTGATAATATTGTATTTAACTTCATCAGAAACATTCAAACTGTATTTCTAAGTGTCTTTGTATGAGTTTGCATTTATAATAGTTCTAAGCATCCTTTGTGTTCCACATATGTATTCCTCCTCCTTTCCCCTCATACCTTTGCAACCATTCTCTCCAGTTGTCACTATGAGGATGTTATATGTTTAGAGTTTTACATCACATTAGCATTGTTCAGTTAGCCCAAGCTTGCTTCAGGCTTCGCTTATTCGATAGAGTATCTTGCAGTTTTGATTCTGCTGCCGACTGCTAACATTCAAGATTTTCTTAATTAAAAAGATTCTCCCAAGTTAGAGAGATCGATCAGCTGGTAAAAGCAGCTGCCAACTAAGCATGAATTCCTGACTGACTTCTTAGCATCAACATAAATTTTGGGCATGGGTATCCATGCCCATAGCCCCAGAGCTGGCAGTGTGAAGACAAGAGGATCCTGGGAGCTCACTGGCCAGCTAACTGCAGCAGTGAGCTTTAAGTTCAGTGAGAGACCCTGTCTAGAGACAATAAGACAAAGAATCATAGGATTTCCACATATATGTATAAAGGCACACAGACCTACACACATGTGATTCTAATTCATATGCAAACTAATGTATTTTACCACTCTCTCCATTTTCTCTCTGAAATTTTCATTATACAAATATGGAAACATTTAATATGTCATAAACGTATTTTTATCTTCAGTTACATTAATCTCTATCTTTTTGTCTGATCCTCCATTTCTCATGACTAATTCATAGTTCTCTAATTTATTCTTTTACTCTAGTCTTTACTATTTTATATTCAAAACTTTGCGATTAGCCACTGAATTTCCAAGATCCTAGCCAGTCTGTTTTAAAATACTTTTCTGCTTTCTTTCTTTCTCCCAACACTACTTTCTTTGAGACAGGGTCCTGTTATTTATCCCAGGATTGACATGAATTTGCAACTAACAATGAATTGATGCTTCTAAAACTGTGAGCCCAAAAGGAACATTTGCTACGAAATGAATTTGTCCACAACTCATTTGACTGATTCTCTTTTACAGTATTAGATCTCTCCTTCTGTGGTTTTGATTTGTATTCTTTTACTTTCCTGGGCCACAACTTGCTTCTAGTTGTAGCAGTGGTTAATGTTTTCTTTTTTTTTTAAATTTTAAGGTATATCTCCCCCCCCCAACAGCTCCCCCTTTCAGTCCAACAAATGGCTCTTTATCTTATAATAATAAATACAATACAAAACAACAGTGGTAATTAGGCCACAATTATGAGAGTTATATGGCTTAGCATACATTCCCAATGTCCAGTCCATATGTATTTGGCACCTGACTTTAACTCTACTATCTAACCATCTCCATGAGTTTAAAGTTCTATATCTAACTCAGCTTCCATCCCAACTTGCATCACAATTTTAAAAACATCTTCTTAGATCCAGAACACCCTCTTAATTCCTAAACAACTCAAGATTTAACTATGAGACTCTAGCTATCTATTCTTCAACCACCTCAGAGACCTGAGAGGGATAAATATATCTGATTATATAGGAAGTTCAGGGCCTGCAGCTTCAAAAACTAAGAAATGACATACCAGTGGCTGCCTGGACAGTTCCCATTTTCTCTCCATACATTACAGCATCGATCTTCAGTCATTTGCCCCCATTTCTCTGAAAGACATTGATTGTAGAGCAGGAATTATGAAGGACTTGCCTACCTTGTCTTGGCAGAGCTAGGTTGTCGACTTACCTGCTTCCAAGTTTTGTCCTTTTTGGACAGCATTCTGTCTACAGTTAGAGCAAGGGGTTTTTCTTGCCAAGAGATAGGCTTGCCACTAATTCAATCATCTACCACTGGAGATTCTTCGATGCTCATCTTCTACTTGGAGTAGAATAGGGCGTACTGTCAGGAGTTGACATGTCTCGATATCAGAAAAAAATCTAAAGTTAAGAGAACATCTTTGAATGCCATATTCTGCAGATCTCTTGAGGTTTTTGAAGAGGCCCTATCTATCTCTTATATTAGGATAAGCAAATGTTGCTTGTCTCTTAGCAACTTCATTTCTGATTAGTTTAGAAACTAACTATAGTAAACTGTCATAGTACCTAACAAAATGACCGGCTTGAATGACTATTAGTTTGCATTTCTTAATTATCCTAAACAGTTTATGACAATTAATAGCAAAAGGCCAAAACTTCACATTTCATTTTTTTCCTTTACCCCCTGATCCTTCCATCCCACTTCTCTGGAGGGGAGTGTTCCTATATAAGTCTCTCATCCCAGTTCAGAGGTCATATGAGGGTCAAGCGCCTCTTCGTACAATGGGGGTCTTCGAGGCAGTACCACCGGTGAAAAGTGTCTCGTTGCCAGAAAAAAACCAAGGAAACAAATAAGCAGACAAACAGATAAAAAATAAAAATAAAATAATAAAAAATAAAAAGTCTATGTCCATGTTCCCCTTGGTGTGTTGAAATGAAATTAGACCCATACTTATCACCTTGTACAAAACTTAAGTCGAAGTGGATAAAGGCCTTAACATAAGGCTGGTCACACTAAATCTACTAGAAGAAAAAGTGGGAAAAATCCTCGAACTCTTTGACACAGGTGACAACTTCCTGAACAGAACACCAACAGCTCAGGACCTGAGATCAACAATCAATAAATGGGACCTCATGAAACTGAAAAGCTTCTGTAAGGCAAAGGACACTGTCATTCGAACAAAACGGCAGCCTACAGACTGGGAGAAAATCTTCACCAACCCCACATCTGACAGAGGGCTAATATCCAAAATCTACAAAGAACTCAAGAAATTAAATGCCAAGAAACCAAATAATCCAATCAAAAAATGGGAGACAGAGCTAAATAGAGAATTCACAAAGGAGGAATCCCTAATGGCTGAGAGACACTTGAAGAAATGCTCAACATCCTTAATCATCAGAGAAATGCAACTCAAGATGACTCTGAGATTCCATCTCACACCTGTCAGAATGGCTAAGATAAAGAGCTCAAATGATAGCACATGCTGGCGAGAGTGTGGAGAAAGGGGAACCCTACTCCATTGCTGGTGGGAGTGCAGGTTTGTACAACCACTATGGAGGTCAGTCTGGCGATATCTTAGAAAACTTGGAATAGCTTTGCCTCAGGACCCAACCATACCACTTCTGGGTATACACCCAAATGTCTCCTCATGGAATCATAAGGAAGTTTCCTCATCTATGTTCATAGCAGCCTTATTTGTAATAGCTTGAAACTGGAAACAACTCAGATGTCCCTCAACCGAAGAATGGGTCAAAAAACTGTGGTACATCTACACAATGGAATATTATTCAGCTATCAGGAACAATGAAATTATGCAATTTGCAGCCAAATGGATGGAACTAGAAAAGCTCATCCTGAGTGAGCTAACCCAGACTCAGAAGGATGCATATGGCATCTACTCACTTATAGTAGGATTTTAGCTATAAAGTAGAGGATATCGGTTAATGTTTTCTTTAAGAGCTTAATGAACTCAACTCTGAGAAGAGTTAGGGCCCTCCTAGCCTCTGGCTGTATCCTGCTTTTGCATTCTTTCCTTGTATTAGTCACACACTTGGTCTATATCTTTGTGCCTTTTGTTACCCTTGTGGACATTAGAATTCTGGTTACTACTATACTTTCTCAGGCCCTAAATTCCACGAGCTTGTAGTGTCAGCCCATCTCTGTGGCACAGATAAACACTACATGTGCTTGATTTTCATTACTTCTTTTTTTTCTTTTACTTTTTAAAAAACTTTTTGTATCTTTTGCTTCATGCTAAGAATTTCATGGACATTTTCAGAGGAAGGGTTCACTATGGAATAGATAGAAGTCCATTTGATTCTGATTCTTTACCTCACTCACTGTGAATGGAATAATAATTGTGACTGCATAAGATTGTGTAGCCCCCAGGCCACAGGCCTCTACCAAAACCTTAAGGTTGCCCAGAAAGTACTGGGCATTTTCAGCTCCTGTAGGAAGAGATAGCTCTGCCTCCTCTCCCATAAAAACTCATGACTTGGTGAATTCTCAAAGTTGGAAAGGAAGATCAGATTTAGAACTGCCAAACATAGCACATACCCTAGAAATATCTGAATTTGTGAAGACATGTCCTCTGTATGAGCATTGCATGCATTCTTTCCTTTCTATGCTAAGGTAACACACAAACAGGAACATGCTAACACTCAATTCCCAGGCTATGGGAGTAGCAGGCCCTACAGATCAGTGTACACACACAAAGCAGAGGGGTTTCATTATTGGTGAAATTCACAATGGCCTGATTTTATACTTTATAATAGCTTTTAATCTACGTTGCTTGGAACTCTAAAGGCCCATCTGTTCTAACAGAAGACTTTGTAAACGTTATATTTTTATGACATTACTGTAATTGCAGGTTTTAGGGATATTTGTAGAGTTTGAGCTGAAAAATGGTGAGAAAAAATAATCTATAAAAAGGGTTGGGATGGCATCAAGTTTTTAACAACTACCATGCGATCACAGATGCCAGGGACATTTAACAATTTAATTATATTGAACTCAAGGTTTTTCTAGTTTTAAAAGTTGCAGACTTTTGGTAACTTAGAAAAAGGGGAGAAGAGAAAAAAATGATATTTCTAATCTTTCTTTTCTCTTAGATTTCCTTTGCTTTATGCCTAGTGGAAAAGATCACCACTCCCTTGGCTCCTATGAGAATCTCCCATTGAGTAACATCCATATTTAAAATGAACATGCCACATCCCAGGTTCTTTGTCTTAGAGTTTTGTCTTCAAGTGCCAAACAAGTATGGGATTTTTTCTTTCCCAAGGTCTTTCCCTACTCTCAGCTGTGGTCAAAGACTGCTTGTTCTTCTGTAATATTTTGGAATATCATTTGAATTCCAGTATGCTATTTGATTTGCTTCCCCTATGATGATGATTCAAAATAACTAGGACAACATTTGACTCCACATTGAAGAAACTATGACCATTCTAATGCATTCCATCTTAAAAGCTAACTTCTCTAGTCTATAAAGTTTGTGTAAAGTTCGTGTAGTGTGTCTCATTGCTTCCTTAGTATGTTCTTAACAGCCAGTTCAGGGAAGCCTCAAGAGTATGTTCTGTGTCCTCACAAAACAACAGGTTTGATTGACTGACAGGAATGTGGTGGCAATCTATCACTATTCCTCTGTGAATATTTACCTCTATTGCTTATCATCTGATACCTCTGCTTAATGTATGTGTACCACTTCAAGTTTGATATTGTTTCAGACTGAGCTCTCAAATTCTGTACATGACTAGTAGCAATTTTTTTTCACTGTTCAAGGTTTATTTGGTGTTTTCATTGGCATGACCCTTGGGTAGTTGCTTGCATCATCCATATGCAGATTTCACATTTACATAATATTGCAATGTACACTACAGACACATATAATACACAAAATAATATCTTGTCATGCACAAGATATGCATAATGGACTTACACACTGGAGCCAGGTTATGACTAGTTGGGAACTTGTTGGCCTAGGCATGTTTGGTGATGGTGTGCAGCAGTAGTGACACAGCAGGCTCCCATGATAACTGAAGCCTGCACACAATTGGCGGTGTGTCTTGGAGACGTTGGGGCTGACACACTAATCAGGTTACCACTATACATGTACCACTTAGCATCAGGGTAGAGCTGTGGTAACTGAGGTTCTCCACCAGCCACCTTAACACAACTACACTAACCACAGCTCAGATGAGGAGACAATGTGTGGTCTCCATAGATACCCTGCTGCAGCCTGGACAGTGAAGTACTAGGTCATTGGGGGATTTTAGAACTGCAGCTCTTTCTGGATCCCCCAGAGCTTATCTGCACTCTTCTTCAGGTGGCCCTCCTCTTCAGGACTGAGGATCACCTTCCCAACATCTGAGATTCTATTCTGACCCCGGACGCAAGGGACACTGAAGAAGACATCATCCTTGATTCCATAGAGACCCTTAATCATGGTGGAAATGGGATGCACCCTCCTTAGATTCTTCTTCATACTCTCCGCCAAGTCTGCCACAGAGAGGCCAATGGCCCAGGATCTATAACCTTCCAGTTTGATTACCTCATAGGTAATCAACCACCTGCTTGTGAACCTCCTTCCACTGTTTCTTATCTACATCAGTGCCCAGATCTGGGTTCAGATTCTTCAGGAAGATGCCAGCAACATTCACGCCACTCCACACAGGCACACTGGAGTCTCCATACTCCCCTATGACCCATCCATGACAGCTTTAGGGGTGAACTCTGAGCCTTTCTCCCATCAGGTAACAGAACTGAGCTGAATCCAGATTGCAACCACTTCCAATAACTCGGTTTTTGGGGAAACCACTTATTTTCCAAGACATGTAGGCCAAGATAACCTCACCGCACATACACAGCCTCACCCTCTAGAACCCCCAGCAAAATTACAGTCAGTCAGTCTGATTGGCACATCATTATCACCACATATATCTGCATTTCATATTACGGTCCATGCTTGATTATGTATATTTTGTGGATATTAACAAATATATTTTGACATGTGCCTAACACTATAATATCACACGGAATAGCTTCATAGCGTGACATAGCCCCTGTTTTCTGCTGATTCTTCTCTCTTTCACCTCAACACGTGCAAACTACTAAGCTTTACACTATCTCCATCATTTTTCCTGCTGCTAAATGTCACATGACTGGGATAAATAGGTAGAGAGTACCTTACCCAAAAAAATGTACACATCTAGCAAATGCAGTATTAAAAGATGTTCAGCAGGTAATTGCAAATTAAAACAATGCCACTATACACCTAGTAAAATTATGAATATCCAAAACATTGGTAACACTAAATGCCAGCAAGAAGATGTAGTGTCAGGATCAGTGGAGAAGGCTCAGTAGGTAAAGACAAGTGCCAATAATACTGAGTTCAATCCTCAAGACCCACAAGGTAGAAGGAGAGAACTGACTTCCATAGATTGCCCTCTGACTTTAGCATGAGAGTATGCATGTGTGCACATATGGTAAAAAATTAATTCATGTAATGAAAATTTAAAGTATGTATTGTTAGGAATACAAGGCTATGGAGCCACTTTGGAACACAATTTGGTAGTTTCTTGCAAGACTGAATGTACCATCCAACCCAGCAACCATGCTTGTAGGTATTTACCTGAGTTTAAAATGTGTACACATGAAAACCTATGCAAGGGGCTCATCTAGATTTATTCATAATTGTCAAATGTTGAGACCAGCCAACATGCTCTTCAGCAGGTAAGTGGATAAAGTGGAATATAATGAAATCTCATTTAGCAATAAAAAGAGATGAGCTATCAAAGTATAATAGACATGGAGGGAGTTTCAACATAATAGCCAGGGAATTGTTATTATAGGTCTTAAAGCCTGATCCGTGAATAATGCACGGGATGATGAGACTGTGAAACTGATTGCGCAAACCTGCAAAGCTAACCCAGGAGGGATCTGAACCAAGCTGAAGATAACCAACTAGCAAGATATTGTCAAATTACCTTTGTAGGGATTCTCCACTTTTCATTCTCATCAGCCATGTTACCTCAGCCAATTTGCTAAGTATGAAATGGTCTTTAGGCAAAATTTGCATTTCTTTCATCATAAGGTTCAGGGCCACTAATGTTTTTCTGAACTATGTACTCATATCTCTATTTTGGTTTTCTCAGGTTGAGTGTCTGTAATGCAAAATTCAAAATAAAGCCATAATTGCCAGAGCTGTACTTTTAACCAAGATGCCCAAATGGACCGGCATTAGAGAATTTTAATATCCTTCAAGAAAGTTAAAGTAAGGTTGATTAAAGGTTTTCAAATATTAAGTGTTTATAGGTATTAGGCTTTAGATCTTAGGTATTAGGTTATAGGATATAGGTACTTTATAGATATTTGTTAAGTACTAATAAATATAAGTGTTTTAAATAAAAATATTCTGTTACAAGCCAAAAAAAGAAAATCTTGAATGTGTAGAAAAACATTCTTAGTACCTCATATCATTAAAACAAACATATGACTAGACATCTCATAGTAAGAACTTCAAAAACAACATCATGATAAAATTGTAAAAGGAAGATGTGTTGGTCAGTGTTCTATTACTGTGCAGAGGCACCATGACCAACTCTTATAAAGGAAAGAATTTAATTGGTGGCTTGTTTGCATTTTCAGAGTGTCAGTACATTATCATTATGGCAGGGAGCATGGTGGCAACATGGCACTGGAAGAGTAGCGCAGAGTTACATTCTGATCTGCAAGGAGAGAGAGAGAGAGAGAGAGAGAGAGAGAGAGAGAGAGAGAGAGAGAGAGACTCTGGGAAAGAGTCAAGCAATGAAAGATTCACCATGGACTCTGAGGAAGGTGGACACATTAAACTGAGGAGAGGTAACTAGCCCTGTGACAAACATAGAATAGAATAAATGGGTTATTTATTTATACAAGCTAATTGGGGGACAAGCCAAAGCTTCTGGCCTGGCCTTTATTCATAACTAAATAAGCCTCTGTGTGGTATGAGTTTGCCACCTTGCTACACCTCTGAGTCGTTATTTGGGAGCTGGGGCATGGTTGGAAATGACCGTGAATACATGATCATATCACACATTCTGTCATTAATCACTTCGATGTTCAAGTACCTGTTATTTTATTTAATATGTGCCCAAAGCATAACAATAGTAGTTGAAAATTTTGTTATAATATATTGTTATAACTAGTCTATCTTCCAGTTAGTTAACATTGTTAATTTTTTACTTAAACTAAACTTTTGTCATAAGTATCCTTGTAGTATACTTGTTCAAAACAATTAGTAGCTGTAACAATTATTGAGGATCATGGAACGTATCCCCTCAGATATGGTATAAGCACTATAAAACTTTTTACAAAAATAAGTATAAACTTAGATAAATATTAAAAAGTAGAAGTTAGAATAAAAGGTAAAAGAACATTAAAGATAGAGTATAAAGAAATAATAGGGTCAACAAAAATAAAAACATTTAAAAAATCTATAAATTGAACATACTTCTAGCAATAATGAGAAAAAATGCAAAAAATGCACAAATAAACAATATTAGGAAAATAGGGAAATCATAACATCTCAAACAAGGAATTTTATAAAACTAAAATACATTATGAGATAAATACAATATTGTATATATTTGAAAAGTTAGATGAGATAATTTTAAGAAAACATGAATGATTAGAAAGTTGACACAGAAAGTAGAAAATATGAATTGGGCATTAAGATTTCTTTTAATTTTTACTGGTAATTTTTACTGTGTTGCTCTAAAGACACCACACCCAGTTAAGTTTTTAGGTAAGTTCTATGGTTTGCATTTGGAATGTTTCCCCCAAAATTAATGTGTTAAAGCATATTTATTCCACAGGTTAGTTCTACTTTGAAATAATATAATCTTGGTGAGCAGTACTTAAATGGAAGGGCTTAGGTCATTGTAGGGGTACCCTTAGAGGGGATAGGGCACTTCCAACTCTTATATTTCTCCCTCTTTCTGTTCAGTGAGTAAGTCAACAGGCTTTCTTTTCTTCATTGTCCTTCCATAATGTACTACCCCAAAGTGATGGAAACAACTAATGAGAGACTGATACTTTCAAAACAGTGAGCCAAAAAGAAATATTTTCTCCTTTTAACTTGATTCTTTTGGATATTTTATTATTGTAATGAAACATTTACCAACAACAAGTTTTATCAATTCTCAAAGGACATATTTATCTTATCTATGATTCCATTTTCTTTTTTTCTTAGTCTGTTTGTTGCAATTCTTTTTTTAAAGACAGGTTCTCTCTACATAGTCTATGCTGGAACTCACTCTGTAGACCAGGCTAGGCTTGAACTCATAAAGATCTGCTTGTCTTTGACTCCCAAGTGCTGAGATTAAAGGTGTGTGCGCCATGTCCCACTCAGTTGTAATTCTTTTTCTGTTTTTTTTAAGTGGGGATTGCTCATAATTTTGTACTATTCATTTACAATTAATACACCATGTACATTCAAATTTACCACATCACTTTATCATTCTGTGAGTACTTTACAGCAAAAAACAAAGAAATCCATAAAACAAAAACATAAAAACAAAACAAAACAAAAACCACACTCTCTTCTATCCCTTGTAGAAAAGCATATATATTCATATATAGACACACATACACACACACACATATATGCTTCTGGTATTATTTTTGAACTCTTATTGGACAAATAAAATACTATTTTACCTTGACCTATCACTTCCCCAATGTTCTTTTCTTTATGTATGTCTGATGTGTATCTGATTTTTTGACCTATCTCACTTTCTCACCCTTTATTCCAAGGCAGGTATACATCTATTGGTAGCAATTCCCTTCATTGCTGGTTTGTCTTGGAAAATATTTCTCTTTCACTTTTGGATGATAATATCATAGATTACAAAATACTAGGCTAATGGAAAGATTCCTTCCTATTAATACTTCAGAATTTTTTTAGTTGTTTCTCATCTTTGCTGCATGAGTTCTGAGACAGCAGGCTTAGTTCTTATCCTTCTTCCTCTCTCGAAAGGAGGTCTTTGCCTTTGGTTCATTTCAGGTTTATTTTTCTTCACCTTCAGTTCTCTGAAGTTTGAATGTGATGTATCTTACAATGTCTCACATTTGGTTTGGACACAATATTATAATTTTCATCTCTCTGCATTGTCATTGTTCTCATGTTTTCTGTTTTATCAATTATCATCCTTATCACATTAACCACACTTGTTTAAAACTGCTGATAATGTCAAGCTATCCTGTAGTATCTGAGAAAAAAAATGTGTTGAAACAGAATCTTATAGAAATCAGGATGACCTCAATTTTGCTATGTAGCTAGGGATCACCTTGAACTTGTGATTCATCTACTTCCACTTCTCAACTCCTATAATGATAAGCATGCATCACCATGCCTGGTTTTCACCGGGCCCAGTTTTATGGGGTTTTCATGATCCAACACAGGGTGTCATGCATGGTAAGCAAGCACTGACTGTATTAATTAACTGAGCTACATACTCAGTCCAAGACAATTTTGTTTAGTACAGTCAGTCTTATGTAGCTCAAGCTTGCTATGTAACAGAGACTGGACTCAATCCTAGTACATCTGCCTACATTTTCCAAGTGTTGGCATTATAGGTACATGCATCATGTGTGGCTTGAAAATTATTAAAGATTTACTTTTATTATTTTAAAATGTGTGTGTGTACATACATGCACACATGTACTTGAGTTTACCTGGTCACAGAGGCCCGTATTGGATTCTCCCTGGATCTAGAATTACGAGTAGTGGTGAACCAAATAATATGGGCTGTGGATGCTGGAAATACAACTTAGAGCCTTGCTCTTAATCATTGAGCAATCACTCCAACCTCTGAATTCTTTTTAAATTGCACTGAAGTTCTTTAAAAGGACAAGCATACAAGAAAATAAATGAGGTAAATCGATTCAAGAGCAGATAACACATCATTGCTTTCTTTTTCACAAGTGAGTTTTCAGAGAATACTGAAGAGAAGATGTAAAGTTGAATTAGTAAAAATGTTCAGCAGGAATGATGAATAAAAAAATCAACATATGAAAATCAATAGTACTTTTAGGCATAAGTAACACTCAATTATACAATAGAAAAAGATTATGGGAATATTCTATTAATAAATAGCAAGAAAATCACTAGACACTTAGTAGGACTCATTTTAAAATAGATGCAAGTTGCAAGAATACAGATGAAAAATTCTGTGTATATATTGAAGGATAATAATGAAGAAATAAGTACATAGTTTGTACTATTGTTCATGGATTAGAAGACTCCTATATCAATTACCTTTCTATTGGTGTGATAAGATACTTTGAGCACAGCAACTTAAAGAAGAGGAAATTATTTATTGGGGACTTTCATTTTCAGAGTCCATGACCAAAGTAGTGGGAAGCATGGCAGCAGGCAGGCAGGCATGGCACTGGAGCAGTATTTGAGAGATCACATCTGATCCACAAGCATAAGGAAGAGAGAGATAGCAGGAAGTGGTATGGAATTTTGACATTTTAAAGCTCACTCTCAGTAATACATCTCCTTAACATGGCCACACTTTCTAATCCATTTCAAAAAGTTGTAACAACTGGGAACCAAGTATTCAAATATATGAGTGTGGTGGTTTGAATAGGAACGGTCCCCATAAACTCATGTGTTTGAATGCTTGGCACATAGAGAGTGGCACCCTTAGGAGGTGTGGCCTTGTTGGAGAAAGTTGTCACTGTGGAAGTGGGCTTTGAAGTCTCATATGCTCAAGCTACACCCAGTGTGGCAGTCTCCTGTTGCCTGTGGATCAAAATGTAGAACTCTCAGCTACTTCTCCAGCACTATGTCTACCTGCATGATGCCATGCTTTCTGCCATGATGATAATGGACTAAACCTGTAAGCCAGCCTCAACTAAATGTTTTTCTTTGTAAGAGATGCTGTGGTCATGGTGTCTCTTCACAGCAATAGAAACTCTAACTAAGATAATGGGGGACCATTCTCATTCAAACCACTACAACTCTTTATACTAAAAATATCAGTTTTCAAAACAAATCTCTTGATGAACTTATTTGAAAGATCAGACAGCTCAAAAATAGCCAAAAATTTTTGAAGAACAATATGAATGAATTTTCTTTATCAGATATCATTTTTAAATTTTTACTTTCTGATTTTTTGAGGCACACTGCTACTTATCTTCCCTGGCAGGCTTGGAACTTGCTATGTAGACTAGGCTGGCCCTAAACTCACAGAGATCTGCCTGCCTCTGCTTAGATTAAAAGTATGTACCACTACACTTGGTTCAGATACCAATTTATTATATAAATCTAATTACTGGTTAGATCTGGTGGCTCATATCTGTAATCCTAGCACTTGGGAGGCTAAAAGAGAAGGATATGTGAATTGAAGATCAGATTGCGCAACACAGTAGGAGTGTGTCTCAAAAAAAGAAAGAAACAAAGCTAATTACTATTAATGTACATTAATACTGGCAGAGAAATAAACAAACCAAATGATTGGTTCAGTGTACACAAATGTGTACGGAAACATAAACTCCTTAAGAAGTAAATTACTGGGAAAGTAATGCAGTTAATAGTGCTGTCATTGTCATTCTCCCAGCTTTCATCTCTTACTTATATGAGTAACTTTCTTCCTTGAGTTGTTGAGTTCATATTTGCTGGTCAGTAAACCTCTACTGCAAATGTATTTTTCTTAGAAACAACCACACATCTTTGAATTTAACTCTGGTGATTCCCAAATATGTTTCTGCATCTCAGTTCTCATCCTTCACTCTGGGGCTATGTATTCAATTGTTTATTTGAGATATTTTTCTGAACTTTGAAAAATGTAAGCTAAGCTTATCTTGTCCCACAAATCTGCTCTTGCTCATATATTTCTTAACTCAGTTAAAAGACCCACCCTTTATTAAATGAGCTAGAAATTACTGGATGTCATCCCATACCAATATTTCCCAAGTGCATTCCAACAGAACAGAATATTAGTGTATGCTATGTAAAATTACATTTTATAATAAAATAAAGTTTTAGACTGATGGATTAAACAAAAATAAGCAGTTTTTCCCTGACAAATTAGATATCAGAGACCTGACTATTGGTATGTACGCTTAAGAGGGTGATACTATACTTCCCCAAACTTGTGTGAGACAAAACTACCACCTTTTAACAAAGTTTTGCAGACGTGACATTTTAAGTTAAGTATGTTTTCCTTTGCTTTTTAATTTATTGTCAAAATATTACAGGACATTTCTCCTTCATCCTCACTTGTCTGACCATTCCTAAGTTATGGAAATGGACATTAGTTCCTCGTTAACACACTTTGATAGGCAGGCTACCTTTCCCTACAAAGTTCAAGGTTCTTTAGTGTAGCAAGATTGCTTAATTGCTTTATTGTCAGCACTAATGTTCCTCCTGTTTCCCAGTGCTTCTTGCACCAGTGAAGCACCTGGTGGGAGTGAGGACAGGGTATCCCAATATGCAGCACCTTGACAGTAGACAAAAAAGTAAAAGCAAGAAGACAACTCTCATGGAAATTGGCTTGTGTTATACTGCCAGCCATCTAGAAAGCATGGAAGCCAGTGGTGTAGTTCAAGCTGAGAGCCAGGGGAGCCAATGCTATAACTCTCAGTACAGGCTGAAGGCCTGATAAACTGGGAGCTGCTGGTGTAAGACCCTGAGTTCGAGACCCTAGAAACCTTGAGTCCTAAAGTCTGGGGATAGAAAAACCAGTTTGTTCCTTCCTTAATTTTTTTCCTATCTAGACTGTCAATGGATTAGATGATGATTTTTTTTTCCTATCTAGACTCACAACGGTGAGAGTGGATCATCTTTACTGATTTAAATCCTAAACTTTCTGCAAAACTCTAAGATATACCAATAAATAGTGTTTTCATATCGATCTGGGTGTCCCTTAACCCACTTAATATTTAAAATGAGCCATCACATTTTACTGTAACTGGAAGGAACAAACAATTTTATCTCCGAGGGAACAGGGATACAAAAATGAATCTTAACAAACAGGCCTTGCTACATTTTCCCAGATTTATTGGAGTATGCCTCTTTGTCCTCTAATTTTTTTCATTACTACCTATTTTTTTCTTTTATTGAAAATAGATTTCTTTCATATAATATATCCTGACTATGGTTTCTCCTCCCTCTACTTCTCCCCACCATCCCCTTCATCCAGATTCACTCCGTTTCTGTCTCTCATTAGAAAACAGATTTCTAAGGGATAAATAATAAAATATGACAAAAAAAAACAACAAAAGGAAAAGAGCCCCCCCCAATTCACAAGTTACAGATATAGATGCAGAGACCTACTTGTTCGCATATCTGGACTCCCATAAAAACACAAAACCAGAGCCACTATGTAGGGAGTTAGAATAATTAAATTAGATTTAGAAAATATATAGGGGTTTCTGATACAGTCTCTTAATTCGGGGCATGAAGATCAACTTGGTTGTCACCAATTAGCTTATCAGCTTGTGGAAAAACAGGAAAGACTTAATGGACTGAAAAACAAGGTTGAAGTCAGGAAAAACAGGAAAGACTTAATGGACTTAAGAAACAAAGTATTTGACCTGACATTGTTTTCAGCTGCTAAGTGGGCAGAGCCCAAATTAAGCTGAAACAGAGTTCCTCCTATGGACAGTGCATGGAGCCCCATCCAAGAGGCCCCTGATGCTAGAGAGCTCCAAGAGTCCTGCTGAAAAAAGTGTTGGCCATCATTTGATGGTCAGATCTCCCTGAGGCAGAAAGAAGCTGGTGAGCAAAGAAAGCCTCAACAAGACACCAAAAGGCCAAGGATTAAACCCTGTGGCCCAGCTTTTGCCTAGAGGGGTTTGACATGTCCGAACAGTGGCCTAAAGGAAACTGTGTCTGGCTTTAAGGATTCTGAGGCAGAGCGGCAGAGTTGCTGATGTGAAGGGGCTGGGGTCTCCCACAGAGAAGAAAGCCTTAAGCCTTATTTAAGGTAAGACTGTGATAGCCAACTTACCCTGAAGAATCTACATCTGAGATATTCCAGAAAAAGGATTGCTAAGTGAGTTAAAGAATCTACAACAAAGACTGTGTTCCTGACGACTGAGGACCTGCCCCAGAGACTGTATCCTTCTAAAAGGTTAGGAAAATAATTATGAACAGGTTTAATGGTTAGGTTAAAGGGGTTGTAGGAATTTGTAGGGTTAATAG
>CAJQZJ010037357.1:1989048-2048101 GCA_907164525.1 Lophiomys imhausi | reverse complement strand
TTTAATGGTTAGGTTAAAGGGGTTGTAGGAATTTGTAGGGTTAATAGTTAAGAAATTGTTGGTATTTGTTATAGTTGAATATTGTTAATAAATAAATACTTAATAATAATAATTTTAAAAATTTCGGTATCACCACTATATATTAGCCATCTGGTTGTCTCTGGTTGGACATTTTTGGTGCCAGCAGGACTCCTTGGGGAGTCCAGAAGAGCCTTGGGCCTGAAAATGGAGTTCAGGAAAAAGTATGCTGTTCACCTCTGCTGGCTGTCCACCTCTCTGTCCACCCTAGGTGGACCAGAATGTTCCCAGGGTCCTGCAGACAGCCTCCTCAGGAAGGGAGATAGAGGCATGAGCCTTACAATGGAACTTAGGGAACAGAGCACAGCTCACCTCTACTGATTGTGCCCAAGGTGGACTAGGCAGGCAGTGAATTGGAGGGGAGGGGTCTAACCTGGATCTTTCTGGCGTTCCACAGACCTTTTCGTGAAGGCAGGCAATTGAGCTCATGGGACAGCATGCAGCTCACCTCTGCTGCTTGTTTTTCAGGTAGGCCCAACAGGCAAGAGATTGGCAGGGAGGGGTTCTCAGTAGTATTCGGTTTTACCTTAGGTCCCTGGGATATCTAGTTTCAGGGTTGTGATCACCCCAGTAGTGTTGGGTATGAGTTCAATCTGGTGGAGTGTGGCTTAGGTCAAATTAGATATAGGTTGGTCACTCCCATAAGCTTTGTGCTTCTATTGCACTAGCATATCTTGAAGGCAAGGCACTACTGTAGATCTAAGGGGTTGTGGCTGGGTTGGTGTTTGCATTTCTCATTTGGGAATGTGCATACTACTTTCTGCTACCAAGAACACTAGCCCACTCGGATAAAGGCTCTAGGTAGGCATCAGCTTGACTTCTCTGTATTCAATTAATTATGTAGGTGTTGTCTTCAGCAATAGGGTCTTGCTCTCAGTTTGTGAAGAACAACCTATAGACTTGGCAACAGCCTGGGTTGTTTGTGGGTTGCCATGGCACCCCTTTGGACAAATACTCGATTAGATGAAACCTATTCCTGGTACTGGAAGTTTCATTTGGTGACAAGAAAAGTCCATTTGAAGCTCTGATGCTCCCACTCCATGTTACATGGCAGTTTCATTTAGAGTGTCTTCAAATATGCATATATTTTATGAATTTGCTGTTGTATTAGGTTTCCACACTGCTCTACCACTAATTTTAGCTCTCTCTCCCCATATTCCCTCCCTCCATTATTCCCCTCTTTTCTCCCCCTCCCCACAGCTATTTTGTGTTTCTTGGGACCTACTGTGATAGTCTGGATTCCAGTGGGCACATATTGCTCTGACTGTTACAGACTGTATTTTTATGCTGGTATCTAGTCATCTGGGTTTGGGATGATTGCAAATCTAGGTGCTGATATCTGGTCTTGCTTGTCTTTGTTGGGTGAGTGTTTTGTACCTTGGTTTCTGTTGCCCTCTATGCTTCTTAGAAAAGTATAGTGACTGTGTGTTGCCTGGTAGGGAATTCTCATGGGATCTTGCTAGGTGGTTCTGGGTAGAATGTATTTCTAGGTGTTGGGAACTGGCACTTATGAATAGGAAGGGATAGAAGGAGAGGCTGAGGGTGTCCACAGGATGAAGGAAAGCAAGGTGTTCCACCAAAGTCTGCTTAGTCCCCTGGAAATGGGGACAGAGAGTAAGGAGAAGTCACAACAGGTAGTCTGTTACAAATGTTGAGATGAGACTGAGAGATTGAATTTGGAGGAAGGAAGGGAGGAATAGTGAATATCTGAAGCTCACCTACCCGTTTTGCTGTCTGGTGGGTTCTCAGAGAATGCCTGCTAGAGTTGGGGGCTTAGATAATGGGATGAATGAGGAGGAAGGTTGGAGGAGATGAGCTGGGTGATCTGCTGGAGATGAGGGCATTGAGGAGGGCACAGCAAGTAGTTTTCTACAGAGCTGGAGGTGAAACTGGGATATTGGATTTGAAGAAAAGGAGGGAGAGGTGAAGGTCTGCAGTTATCCTATCTGCTTCTCTGGCCAGTGTGCAGCTACTTACTTTGTCATCAAACCTGGTATAAAAATATATGAGTTCAAGCATTTTTAGGTCTTCATTTATATATGATGTATTGCATAAAAGTTATACTAAATAAATTTGTATAGTTTTCTTTCTTAAGTGCATATGTTTAAATTTTATTATTCATCTATTTGTGTGTGTGCATGCATGCGTGTGTGTGTGTATGTGTGTGTGTGTGTGTGTGTGTATGTATGTATGTACATGTATATGTATGAATGCCAGTAAGGGAACATGCACACTACAGCATGGATCAGAAAGTCATAGGACAACTTTAGGAGAAATTAAGAGAACCTAATACCAAACAAAAAGAGTTGAGATTCAATCTAACACTTGGAAAAAGAGGAAATTCAAATGACCAACTAATAGGCAAAAGTATTCACCTCAATTAATAATTACAAAAAATAAATTAAATATAAACACAATAGGATACTATCATATTTTAAGTTTAGACCACCAGAATGCCTAGAAAGTAAGAAAGGTTGACAATATGAAGTATTAAGTTGAGCCAACCAGAATGCCTGAAAATTAAGAAAGGCTGACAATATTAAGAATCTCTGAGAACACAGAACAAAGCTTCAGGCATTGTTAGTGGAACTGAACATCTGTTCAGACACTCAGGAAAAACTATTTAGCAATATGTGCTAAAGTAGGACATATATACCTAACATACAAATAAACATTAGTGTTGAACACTAGGAAATACAGAAGAAGGAAGCAGAGAGAGTAATGAAATGAGAGAACCAACAATTCAAAATGTTGTATCCTCCTCTGTAGGAGAAAATGCAGGCATGTCCTAGACACCAACCTACTTGGCACAGTGTGCTTCTAAATAAGAAGCATGGCACATCGTGCCCCAGAAGTTAGAACAAGGGCATCATGAAATTTGCAGACAAGTGGATGGAACTAGAAAAGATCACCCTGAGTGAGGTAACCCAG
Organism: Lophiomys imhausi; assembly: GCA_907164525.1. Classification (NCBI taxonomy): domain Eukaryota; kingdom Metazoa; phylum Chordata; class Mammalia; order Rodentia; family Muridae; genus Lophiomys; species Lophiomys imhausi. The sequence continues at coordinate 2,045,092 of CAJQZJ010037357.1, read as the reverse complement.
ACCCAGAAAGACACACATGGCATGTACTCACTTATATGTGGATATTAGCCATATAGTACAGAATAACCATGCTGCAATCCACAGACCCAAAGAAGCTAAGTAACAAGAAGTCAAGGGAGGATGCTTGAATCTCACTGAGAAGGGGAAATAAAATAGACATTGGAAGTGGAGGGAGAGAAGGAACTTGGTGAGAGAGGGGGCGGAGAGGGGAGTGGGGAAGGAGGGAATCAAGTGTGGAGAAAGCAGGGATGGGGGTGAGAGGACTGCAAGAGAGAAGGGGAATTGGTGTTGGGGCATCTCTGGGGCAAGCTGGAAACCTGGGATAGGGGAGGCTCCTGGGAGGATATAGGGTGGGGCGACCCTACCTAAGACTCCTATCAGCAAGGGATACTGAGACTCAAGTGGCCACATCCTGTAGCCAGGCAAGACTTCCAGTGCAGGGAGGGGTCACCAAGCTTCCCAAAAAAAACCTCCACCCAAAGTTTGTTCTGTCTACAAGATATGCAGGAATAAAGATGGAGAAGAGAGTTTGAGGGAATGACCAACCAATGACTGACCCACCTTGAGACCCACCTCATGGGAGATATCCAACCCTTAACACTATTAATGATACTCTGCTATCCTTGTAGACAGGACTCTAGCATAAATGTCCTCTGAAAGGCTTCATCCGGCAGATAATGGAAACCGATGCATAGACCCACAGCCAAACATTAGGCAGAACCCAGGGAGTCTTGTGGAAGAGTTAGGGGAAGGATTGAGGGAGCTAGAGGGGTCAAGGACACCAAAAGAAGACCTACATAGCCAACTAACCTGGGCCCATGGGTGCTCATAGAGACTGAACCACCAACAAAAGAACATGTATGGACTGGTTCTATGCCTCCTACCCATATGAAGCTGAAGGACTGCTTGGTCTTCAAGTGGGTCCCCTAACAATTGGAGTTGGGGATGTCTCTGACTTGGACTCTGTTGCCTGCCTTTGGATACCTTTCCCCTAGCAGAGATGCCTTCTCTGGCCTCAGTGCAAGAGGAGGCACTTAGTCCTGAGGTGACTTGATGTGCCGGGGCAGGTTGGTATCCTGGGGAGGAGTCCCCTTCTCTGAAGAGAAAGAGAGGAAGAATGGGGGAAGTGGGGTAGGAAGGTGGGATTGGGAGGAAAGGAAGGAATGGGGCTGCAATTGAGATGTAAAATGAACAAATTAATTAAGTAATTTATAAAAGAAGTCAAAACACTGACTTCTGAAGTACTGTTGATAGCCAGTAGCCGGCATTGTACTCTCCATGTCTCCTTTAATGTGCTTCTTCTGCATAGAGACCCTGGACTTTTAAGTGCTCAGTATCCAACATGAGGTAATATGCTAGCTAATCACAAGTGATAGGCTCCCACTATATAAGTCGTTGCTTTCATGTGATAAAACAGACATCGTTGCCTGAAAACATCTCAGTAGTGGTTCATCTCTGTGCCCTTTATGGACCCACTGGCATTGCTGTATTGTCAGGGGATGCCTGGTAATGATAGCACTCCTCTGCTTTGAATAGGCACTTCCAGAGAGCCATCCCTTCTACAATAACTTCTGCCAGTTCCTTCTGCTAAACAGAATTTCAAACTCTTAACTTTTCACCTTTGCCTTTTGTAAAAACCCATCAAACCAAAAATGCAGCAAAGAAACTGTAAAAATTCATAGAGGCTCATAGAGGTATGATTTCAAGAGAAAGGCCTTATGCTTCTGTCCAAATCTTACCCTAAAATGCATCTTTAGAACCTATAGAAGCAAATCTGTCCACCATCTATAGGTGTCTGCATTGGGATGCTTCAAGGAGGCATCTTTCCCATATCCTAATAGATCTTAGGGCCCAGAACAAAACTGACAAAAATTCGAAAAATGGCATCATGACTGAGAATTCTCTTTATGTAGACAGACTACTTACTGTTCTCAGGAAATGGAATAACAAATAGTAGCTGTGATTTCTCAATGACCAGTGAGGGTACCAGCTGTGATATTGATATGATTTTTCCTTCAACAGTTTCTATGCTGGAAGATTGGTCTCCAATGTGACAATATTGAAGATGGTGGGACCTTTAAAAAGTGGGAGCCACATGGGAAGTGACTTGGTAATAGTTGCCTTTGTGAAGATCTCATGGAATGGGATAGATCTTGAAGTAGATTAATTCTCATGAGCTTGGGCTGTTATAAAAGACTAAGCCTGGCCCTGCTTGGTCTTTAACTTCTTATTTCACTGGGACATCTCTTCTACACATGTAATGATACCATTTGCTGTCGTGCAATAGAGTCCAAGAGGCTACAGATAGAACTGCCCAAATCTTGGGCTTTCACTCTCCAAAACTGTGAGTCAAAAAAACAAAAATAAAAAAAACCCAAACCACTTCTAATTATAAAGTAACCAGACTCTGATATTTTATAGCAACATAAATGAGCTAATGATAGTTCTATAACTTACACTTCTAAGTATATACCTCTTACATCTTAACAGAAGCCTCTGATACTGTTCAACCAGAGGAGTGATGAAAATTAGAAGGATCAGACACTCAATACAATCTGGAGGATTCATGAAGTACTTTGTAGGCTTGTAATAGGATGCCTCAAACCAGTCTACTTAAATCTGGCCTCCCACAAGCCAATTCCACACTTAGAAGCAATTGGAGACTCAAATCTTTGTTTTAGTTAACAAAGAATGTAGCTCAGTGGTACAGCATTTGCTTTACATGCTCAGGCTCTCAAGTTCCATCCTCAGCAGCATGACATATATGTGAGTACACACCAACATGCAGAGATCTTTCTTTGAGGATTTGCTTCTAACTGACCTTCACCTTAGCTCTACTCCTAATTGGTCCAATTGTCAGGCCTTCCATAAGCTGGGATCCCCTCATCTCTTCCCACACTTTTGTATTCACCTTGAACTGCCCACCCTTCTCCCAGTACCTAGACCTCACATGACTATCTTCATAAAGTCAAATGCCAGCCCTTCTACTTTATAAAACCTTATAGAACATTATCAGTTTCATCACCGAATTCCAAAGCTTTTATTGTCTGATTAGATATTTTTCATTAACTTTAAATATATTTTCAGAGCATCCCCTGGAGAGTACAGGAAAAAGCATATGTCTCAATGGAAATCATGCATTGTCCAGAGAAGGTTGCCAAGTGCTCTCTTGTAAAATGACACAATGGTGAATATTTTAGTCTAGAGGTCCTTAATATATTTTTATACTTGTAGGCATCAGTATGTTAATATGTTGAATTACATATTAACTATATTTACAAAAATAGGCATGGGGTTAAATTTGGGCAGAAGGTAAGTTTGCTAACCCTTTTTATCAGATTCTGATTCTATGGGAACTATTTTTAATTCCCTATGTTGTAGATGATACATAGCAATGCAAAATGATTACTTATAAACATGTAAATTTTGTCCCATGTTGTATACCTTTAACTTCCCTCATTCACTGTAGAAAAAGCCATTTGAGCCTCCATTTGTGAATCCACATAAATGTTCTTGATTTATGTATTAATTTATTATTTTAAGCTCCTTTGAATTGTCTTGTCCTCTTATTATGAGCTGAATCAAATATTTTCTCTTATTTCTGTACTGGGGATTCAGTCTAAGGCCTTATGAATGCTAGGCAAGTACTCTACCACTGAGCTATATCCCCAGTCCTGAAATCTCTAACATATATTTGTTTTTATAATTGCATTAGAATCACTTTTCCTACATTTTGAAAATTATTTTCAAGTGACCAACTCTCATTCTAGAATGAAAATAGGACACCAAAATCAAAAGCAGCACAGCTTCTTTCTGTTCATTCTTCTTTTTTTATGTTTATTACTTCAAGTTACATCTCCATCACAGTGCCCTCTTTCTACCCCTCCCAGTCTCACCTCTCCCACCCTGTCCCCCCTCTCCCTACTCCTCCAGATTGGGGTGTTCCTACATATCAGTCCCCTCTTCGCCCAGTTCAGAAGTCATATGAGGACTAAGAGCTTCCTCATGTACTGGGGGCCTTCATGGCAGCACCACTAGGGCAAAGTGTCCCACTAACAGGTAACAAAGTCTATGTTCCTGTTCCTTTTGGTGTATTGGTTGTAGGATAGTTATGCTGTACTATAAGGCTAAAATACAGTTATAAGTGAATAGATGCCATGTACATCTTTCTGAGTCTGGATTAGCACATTCAGGATGAGCTTCTCTAGTTCCATCCATTTGGCTGCAAATTCCATGATTTCCTTGTTTCTGATACCTGAGTAGTATTGCATTGTGTAATGTACCACATTTTTAAAAAAAATATATTTGTCAGTTGAGGGATATCTGGGTTGTTTCCAGTTGATAACTATTACAAATAAGGCTGCTATGAACACAGATGAGGAAACATCCTTGTGGTTTGGTGAGAAATCATTTGGATGTATATCCAGAGAGGCAGAGCTATTCCAAGTTTCCTAAGATATCGGCAGATTGACCTCCATAGTGATTGCACAAGCCTGCACTCCCACCAGCAATGGAGGAGTGTTCCCCTTCCTCCACAACCTCACCAGCATGTGCTGTCATTTGAATTTCCTTCTGTTCATTCTTAATGATCCCTGTCAGACTGGTAACTTCTCAAGGATAGTAGCAGTACCACAGATCCTCCTCTTAATGCATTTCTTATTGGGTTAATTCACAACCTTAGAAATCTTTTCTCTTCATGTTCTAAACCTTACTTGCATTGTGATGAAAGGCTGGTTTTACCTTAGAATACAGCTACCAGTATTTGGGAGCACAGAGAAACAGTTCCTGTAATCAAGGGTTTAGTATTCCTAGAGTCATAATCACCTTTTTGACCTTGAAGGAAATGAGAATCACATTCTTGCCATAGCAAATGTACAAGATGAGACCTTGTAGATTTATTGACTTTTAGGGTCTTCCAGACTGTACAAAAAGGCTGACTAAACATTTTATTTTTGCCAACACAAAATCTTTCTAAATATATAGTGGAGTACTATTTCATTTGGGGTGCTTTAAATGCCTGGAGAATCTTTAACCTCATAACTGCCTTTGGATCTGTGTGGGCCCAGTTTTAAGAGAAACTGAGGAACACGGCTGGCTTTCAACAGTTTCTCAGTGCAGCACAGGTAGATACAGAAAAGACAGACAGAGCTTGAGTACCAGTCAATCCTCTACACTCAGGAGGCCACGCCTTCTTCTAACCCTTGTCCATGCTTAGAGTCATTGGAAACAGCTCAGCTCACTGCCTATGGACAAGGAAAAGGTATGACCTAGAACTTCTAATAAAACCCAAATTTGGCGGGGTGAGGGACAAGGTTAGCTTAGTGCTGGGACATGTGCCTAGAAAGCACGAGGTTCTGGATTCAATTCTCACTAGTGAAAAAAGAAAAAAAAAACCCAAACATTTCATGTATGCTTTGAGAATTTATATGACTTTTTATATTAGTGCTCTAGTTATTGGTTCCTTTATATTATTGCCACTTGCTCTGAAAATATCCCATCCCCTCAGCTTCATGAATACCAACTTCTGGTTAACAAGGATGGTTTAAGTTGAGTTCAAATCTACATTTAACAAGATAAATAGAAATAATTGCAAACACATGAAGTCATATATATGAATGTTCATTCCAGAATTATTCATAATAACCAAAATGTAGCAACAGTGTTAATGCCTGTGAGTTTATGAGTGGATAAAGAAAATGTGATTCATTTGTACAGTGGTATACTATCCAGAAATGGAAAGGAACAGTGTTCTGATGCAGGCTACAATGTAGAAGGACCCTGGAAACACATGAAGGACCACACACTGTCTGATCCCATTTATATGAAAAGTTCAGAATGGACAAATCTGTGAAACAGAAACTAGATTATTTGTCTAGGGCTTGGTATGGGGATAGGAAGAAATGGCTAATGAGTACTGGATTCTTGTGGGAGTGATGGAAATATTTGAAAATTGGAACATGATAGTGGTTGCACATCTCAGGAAATATACTAATAGTCATGAAATTGTGTACTTAATGTGGATGAATTTTATGATATTTGATCTCTACCTCAATAAAGTTTTTAATAAATAAGTAAATTACTTCATCATGACCATCCCACATACACCTTCATCCCTAAATGTTCTACAAGCATGAAAAAGAAACCAGTTGTCATTGCAAAGACACTAGAGATCCCTTCATAGGATTTGAAGTTTGACTTTCCATACAATAATATAGATGTGAAGGGATAAAAAGCTTCTCCATCATGATCTGTGGGTAATTTCACCACAGGTGTGCAGCTTAACAGGGTGTTAATTGGGAAGCCTGTGAACACCTCCTCCACAGGCAGTCCAGAAAGCTGGGCCAACACATGCTAGTGAATAGAATGATTCAAGAGCCAAACCTGTGATCAAAAATAAAGAAAAATTCAACTTGTTTTTATACTGCAGCTATTACCATGCAAAATGACTTAAAGCCCATTTTAATTGGAGCCAAAGGATTCTTGACTTCACCTCTAATCAGAACCACTTCAGGTTTTGGAAATATTTCTATACTGTGGAGTGAAAATAAGAGTCAAATTAAGGGTTGAGATTTTGCTAATGGAGGTAACTTTCCCACATTCCACAGGCTGGTTCATTTGGTGTGAGTAAGAAAAGGTTTTGCTGACTCCCTGGGGGAATCAGACACTCATAGTATCTATAGAAACAGAAGCACAATGAGCTAGCACTGTATTTTAGTTCTCTACTACTGCCCATGATTCTCCCAAGCTCCTGGTTCCCAGATAGGGTAGGAGATGGTGACCTGCTCTTTGGCAAGGTAGAACATGCTCTGTGATGCCAGAGAACTCTTGACATGAACTTAGGATTCTAACTGAGTTCAACAGGTCCTAAATGCTGCACCTTTAACTTAACCTAGGTGTCTGATCCCTCCTGTACAAGGACTGCAAGCAACAAGTAATTCGTGTACTCCTCAGCCATAAAAGCCACTGTCTGGACAATAACATGATGAAAAGTTTTAGTACCTTCTTCCCTCAACTAGAAGAGTCTTTTACTCTTATATAAAAGTGGTTTGAAATAAAAGGCTTTGGGGTGATTGTATTAACTAAGGATAACTTTCCAAGACTCTGGTACCATCCAAAAAATAACAAATAGAAGTTCTGTTCTTTTAAAGTCCTCTTAATGTGTATCATATACCTAAGTAAAAACAGAAATCTTATCTCTTATATCCAACATTATATGTAGGGAAAATGAAATAAGAAATCAAGCACAAGACTAAGAAGGTATTTCTATGCTGTCCAAATAGGACAAAACTTGGAAGCAGGTAAGTTGACAGCCTAGCTCTGCCAAGACAGGGTAGGCAAGTCCATCATAATTGCTGCTTTACAATCAATGTCTGTCAGAGAAATGGGGCCAAATGGCTGAAGATTGATGCTGTAATGTATGGAGAGAAAATGGGAACTGATCAGGCAACCACTGGTATGTCATTTCTTAGTTTTGTAAGCTGCTGGCCCTGCACTTCCTGTATAATCAGATATATTTATCCCTCTCAGGTCTCTGAGGTGGTTGAAGAATAGATAGCTAGAGTCTCGTAGTTAAATTTTTACTTGTTTAGGAATCAAGAGGGTGTTCTGGATCTAAGAAGATGTTCTTAAAATTGTGATGCAAGTTAGGATGGAAGCAGAGTTGGATATAGATCTTTAAACTCATGGAGATTGCTGGATAGTAGAATGTTAAAGTCAGGTGCCAAATATGTATGGACTGGACATTGGGAATGTATGCTAAGTCCTATAACTCTCACAATTGTGGCCTAATTATTTCTGTTGTTTTGTATTGTATTTGTTGCTCTAAGACAAAGAGCCATTTGTTGGACTGAAAGGGGGAGCTGTTGGGGGAAAAAGATATATCTTAAACTTAAAAAAAAGGAAGGGGATGGGGGTTGAGGGGGAACAGGGTGGGAGGGTGGGACTGGAGTGGGGAGTAGAGAGGGGATTGCAATTGAGATGTAACTTGAAGAAATAAAAATAAATTTAAAAAAGAAGGTATTTCTAGATTTCTTTTCTTTTTCTTTTTTTTTTGAGACAGTGTTTCTCTGTGTAACAGCTCTGGCTGTCCTGGACTCGCTTTGTAGACCAGGCTGGCCTCGAACTCACAGAGATCTGCCTGCCTCTGCCTCCCGAGTGCTGGGATTAAAGGCGTGCACCACCACACCTGGCGGTATTTCTAGATTTTAAAAGTACCAAACTTGTTCTATGGAGAAGGTGTTGTTTTTCCATAAGCATTTCTAATTATTGCATTTCAACATTATGCTGTATGAAAATATCAACTCTCAAACCCTTCCTGTTCTATCACCCAAACAACCCCTTTGAAGAGACAGAAATATTATTGTGTCATTATTAGCCTGATGCCAAGTACAATCTGACATATTTAAATGTGCTGAAATAGTCTCAGGATTTGACATTAATGCTTTGAACAAACTCATTTAAATGAGATACACACAGGCACAGGAGCACACACACACACACACACACACACACAGAGAGAGAGAGAGAGAGAGAGAGAGAGAGAGAGAGAGAGAGAGAGAGAGAGAGAGAATTGAACTCATAGAAGCAGGGATCTTTTCTAGGAGCTGGAGGAAAGTTTCCTCCCATTTCACATCATGCATGGTAACTTCTAGGGTGCTTCCTATACAACATGGGTACCTATTAACAACACTGTGCACTTCAAATTGGTTAAGATAATAGATCTCAGGTTAACTATCCTTCCATAAGAAAACGTACATAACCCAAAGTCAACCAAACAAAACCCAAAGTGACATAAGCAAATTTGGGGGGATGTCTGTGCTTATCATGTTGATTATAGTGATATTCATATATGTCCAACCTCTCAAGTGGTACCCATTAAATATATGCATGTATTTGTTGATTATACCTCAATAAAGCTGTTAAGAATAAATCTCAAGGTTGAAGAAAGATGTTTGTCATTACCTTGGTGGATAGTCAGGACCAACATTAACATTTAGAGCTTTTTGCATGTTTATGAGATTTCTTTTTTCTCTTTGCAGAATAGGGATGCTAATAATATTAGAAAGGATTATGAGATTAAGTGGGCCTTCGACACAAGCTAGAATTTATTAGAACATAATGGAACTAAAAAAAAAGGAGATGAAAAGAAATCCAAGACTGTGTTTCTTGGCCTGGAGTTTTCCCTTTTTGCTGGCAGGAGGACTGCAGATTCTTGAGAAGGGAGAGTTTATTTTCAGTCATTCATTTGTGTATGCATCTATTTGCTGAAACATCCATCCATTCAGTTGTTCATCTATTAACCAACTCTTGGTCTCAGGGCACAGTGGTGAGCAGAACATGAATGAGGAACTCACATCTGATTTGCTGTAAATGGGATTTGTGGAACCTCCTACATGTTAAGATACCTGTGATTGCTGAACTTCTGATCTAGAAAGAACAGATTCCTGATACCCCTCCCTGAGTCCTTTTCATTCCTGGATGAACCCCAACCACCACTTATGAGGCACTGGTCAATGTCATATTGGTCTCAAATGTTTGGACTTTCTGAGGATCAGTAAAGACACATCTAGAAAAGGAAAACTGATGACATGATAAAGAAGAAAAAAATTACTCAGCTGGTATCAGGCTAGGGATGCATATTCAACGTATTTAACTGATGAATTTGAAGAGTAGTCTACATTGCAAATTTATGTCACAATAAACCATTTAATGGGCCATTGAGGTGGCTCATACCTGTAATCCTTGCACTTGGAAGGCTAAGGCAGGAGGACTGCTGCAAATTCAAGGCCAGCTTGGGCAACATAGTGAACCAATGCCAACTGGGATACAACATGAGACTTTATTTCAACATTCCTCCCCCTCAAAAAAAGAAATTAATATCTTAGTGTTACAAAGTCAATTCACTTTGTTGGTGCTTGGCTTTGGTTTTATAGTCCTACGAGCACGAGGCTTACTTTCAAACTGTTGTGGTTACCTTATCACAGAAAAGTATAATTTTCAAATTAACACTTTGTAGCTTGGTGTATTCACCTGCTAAAGAATATATGACAATCATTAAAATTAAATATCATATATCATTTGAGAAATAATCATCCTAGTCATACTTCCATCACTGCAACAAATATCTGAGAGTCAGCTGATAAAAAGAAATGCTTTGAGTTTCAATTTTTTAATCATGTGGTTTTCTTAATTTAGGCCTGTGGAAGCATAATACACTATGTGAGAAACATATAGCAGAGGATTTTCATTTGCTTCACTATAGGGAAATGAAAGACAAAGAAGGAGAACTGTTGAAATGGCTCCATAGGCAAGAGCAATGGTTGCCAAGTCTGAGTTCAACCACATGGTGGTAGGAGAAAACTGACACTCACAAATTGTGATAGGGAAGGACACTACATACTCATAAAAGGAAAAATTTATTAAGATGAAATCGCAATACCAAATATCTATGCCCCAAATAAAGGGTACACACATTTGTAAAAGAAACTCTTCTAAACCTTAAATCACACATTGATCTCCTCGGAATCACAGGAATAGTGGGAAACTTCAACAACCCACTTGCACCAATGGACAGGTAATTGAGACAGAAGCCAAAAAGATAAATACTGAGATTAACAGAGGTCATGAACCAAATGGACTTAATAGATATTTATAGAACATTTCACCCAAACACAAAAGAATATACATTCTTTTCAGCACTGCATGGAACCTTCTACAAAATTGACCATATAGTCTGACACAAAGCAAGACTCAACAGATACAAGAAAATTGAAATAACCCCTTGTATCTTATCAGACCACCATGGATTAAAGCTGGACTTCAACAACAACAGAAATAACAAAATCATACACATTCATGGAGACTAAACAACTCTCTACTCAATGACTACTGAGTCAGGGAAGAAAGAAGAAGGAAATCAAAGACTTCCTAAAATCCAACGAAAACAAAGACACAACATATCCAAACCTATCGGGCACAATGAAACCAGTGCTATGAGGAAAGTTCATAGCACTAAGTGCCTTCAAAAAGAAAATTGTGACTGTTTATATTAGCAATTTAACAGCACAACTGAGAGCATTAGGAAAAAAAAGAAGCAAACATTCCCAAGAGGAGCAGAAGGCAGAAAATCATCAAACTCAGGGCTGAAATCAACAACTTAGAAACAAAAAGAACAATACAAAGAATCAATGAAACCAAGAGTTGGTTCTTTGAGAAAATCAACAAAATAGACAAACTCTTAGCCAAACTAAATACAAGGCAGAGGGAAAATATCCAAATCAACAAAATCAGAAATGAAAAGGAAGAAATAACAGCAGACATCGAGGAAATCCAAAGAATCTTTAAGTCTTACTTCAAAAACCTGTACTCCACAAAATTTGAAAACTTAAGTGAAATAGACAATTTTCTTGATAGATTTTTTCCTACCAATGTTAAATCAAGATCAGACAAACAAATTAAACAGTCCTATAACCCATAAGGAAATAGAAGCAGTCATTAAAAGTCTCCCAACCAAAAAAAGCCCAGGACCAGATGGTTTCAGCACAGAATTCTACCAGACCTTCAAAGAAGAGCTAATATCAACACTCTTCAAATTCTTTCACAAAATAGAACACTGCCAAACTCATTCTATGAGGCCACAGTAACACTGATACCTAAACCACACAAAGACCCAACAAATAAAAAGAATTTCAGACAAATTTCCCTTATGAACATAGACACAAAAATATTCAATAAAATATTGGCAAATCGAATCCAAGAGCACAACAAAAATATCATACACCATGATCAAGTAGGCTTCATCCCAGAAATGCAAGGGTGGTTCAACATACAGAAATCCATCAATGTAATCTACCATATAAACAAGCTGGAAGAAAAAAAAACACATGATCATCTCCCTAGATGCTGAGAAAGCATTTGACAAAATCCAACACCCTTTCTGCTAAAAGTCCAGGAGAATGCTGGCATACAAGGGCAATGCCTAGAAATAATAAAGGCAATATACAGCAAGCCCGTGGCCAACATCAAATTAAATTGAGAGAAACTTAAAACCTTTTACCTAAAATCAGGGACAAAGCAAGGATGTGTACTCTCCCAATGTCTCTTCAACATACTACTTGAAGTTCATGCTAGAGGAATAAGACAACTAAAGAAGATCAAGGGGATACAAATTGGAAAGGAAGAAATCAAAGTATCCCTATTTGTAGATGATATGATAGTGTACATAAGTGACCCCAAAATTTCTACCAGAGAACTCCTACAACTGATAAACACCTTCAGCAAGGTGGTTGGATACAAAATTAATTTAAAAAATTGAAACCCCTTCTTTATATAAAAGATAAATGGGTTGAGAAAGAAATCATGGAAACAACACCCTTCACAATAACCACAAACAACATAAAATACCTGGGAGTAACTCTAAACAAGCAAGTGAAAGACCTGTATGACAAGAACTCCAAGTCCTTGAAGAAATAAATTGAAGAGGGCATCAGAAGATGGAAAGATCTCCCATGCTCATGGATAGGTAAAATCAACATAATAAAAATGGCCAATCTACTAAAAGCAATATACACATTCAATGCAATTCCTGTCAATTTACCAACACAATTTTTTACAGATCTTGAAAGGGCAATTCTCAACTTCATATGGAATAACAATAAACCCAGAATAGCTAAATCAATCCTGTACAATAAAAATACATCTGAAGGTATCACCATCCCAGATTTCAAGCTGTACTACAGAGCAACAGTAATAAAACAGCAGTTTGTACTGGTATAGAAACAGACCAGTGGATCAAAGGAATCGAATTGAAGATCTAGAAATAAACCCACACACCTATGGTCATTTAATTTTTTGACAAACCAAAACTGTACAATGGAAAAAACAGCACCTCCAACAAATGGTGCTTGTCTAACTGGCTGTCATCCTATAAAAGAATGCAAATAGACACATATTTATCACCTTAAACAAAACTTAAGTCCAGTGGATCAAGGACCTTAACATAAAGCCCAACACACTAAATCTAATAGAAGAGAAAGTGGGGAAAAGCCTCAAACTTATTGCCACAGGTGACAACTTCCTGAACAGAACACCAACAGCTTGGGATCTAAGACCAACAATCAATAAATGGAACCTCATGAAACTGAAAAGCTTCTGTAAGGTAAAGGTCACTGTCATTCGAATAAAATGGCGACCTACAGTTTGGGAAGTGATCTTTACCAACCCCACTTCTGAGAGAGGGCTAATATCCAATATTTATAAAGAACTCAAGAAATTAAACACCAACAAACCAAATAATTCAATCAAATAATGGGGAGCAGAGCTAAACCAAGAATTCACAAAAGAGGAATCTTTAATGGCCAAAAGACACTTGAAGAAATGCTCAACCAGCCATACCACTCCTGGGTATACATCCAAACCATTTCTCATCAAACCACAAGGACATCTCCTCATCTATGTTCATAGCAGCCTTATTTGTGATAGCTAGAAACTGGATACAACTCAGATGTCCCTCAACCAATGAATGGATTAAAAAACTGTGGTGCATTTACACAATGGAATACTACTCAGCCATCAGAAAAAAGGAAATCATACAATTTGCTGCCAAATGAATGGAACTAGAAAAGCTCATCATGAGTGAGTTAACCCAGACTCAGAAAGATGCACATGGCATCTATTCACTTATAACTGGATTTTAGCCATATAGTAAAGGATAACTATCCTACATCCAATAGACCCAAAGGAACAGGAACATAGAGATTGTTATATGTTAGTGGGACATTTTGTCCTAATGGAGTTTCCATATAGGCCCCCAGAGAAAGAGGAAACTTTTAACACCCATATGGCTGTTGAACTGAAGGGAGCTGATATGTAGGGCACCCCACACCAGAGAAGTAGGATAGGTCAGAGAAGAGGGAGAGGGTGAGAGGGAGGGAGGGTTATTCTGTAAGTGGTGGTGGAGGGAGGGGACTGTGATGTGGATGTAAGTTGAAGTAATAAATAATCTTTAAAAAGAAAAAAATATTTCAATACATAAATACATTAATACATAAATAAATGTAATTTTTATAGTGAAGAATGAAGGGAAGGGACTGTGGGAAAGAATAGGAGAAGATAGTGAGGGTCTGAAATATGTTATATACATGGATATATAATTAATAAATGATAAATTTTAAAAGTAAGAGAGAAGAGATTGTGGTCTTTTTATTCCTTTCAAATGTATACCTCCAATGATATCTGACATCCCACTATACCCCAACTTCCATCTCCAATGATATCTGACATCCCACTATACCCCAACTTCTATTGACAACTACCATCTCCCAAAAGCATCATGGTGAGGACAAAGAACAAATCTTTTAAACATATGAGCCTTTGGTAAAGATTCTAAAGTCAAACTATAGTATAATCTCATACATGCTTTTTATTATTGAGGCTTATTTTCTTACAGTGGCCAACATGGTTGGTTCTCTTTTATTTTTTTTTCGCTCATAAATTTAATGAGCAAAACAATCACATCAAACCAAAAACAAACCACTTGTTAACAAAACCTTCTTAGCAACAGTCTCTAAATTCCAAGTGCCAGATCCTAAAATTTATTGCAAAAGTGTTTAAAAATTCAATAAATTGTTTGAAATGGTTTTATTGAAATGCTAATTTTGATAATCACTATACCAGTTATATGAATTTTAACCTTAATACCCTAATAAAATTCACAAAGAAAATCACAGCCTAAGCAGAAATTACCTTTAAGTAAAATGTGAATTAGAGGATAAAGAGTTGGCTCACTGATTAAGGGTACTTAGTGCTCTTGAAGCAGACCCTGGTTCAATCCATAGAAATCACATGGTAGCTTACAACCATTAGTAATTCAAGTTCCAGCAGATCTGGCACCTTCTTCTGATCTTCATAGATACCTAGTATGCATGAGGTGCATACATACATGAGTGTGCATACATACATGCAGACAAAACACTCATACTCATTTTAAAAATCTTTTAAAAATATTAAAATGTGAAGTCATATTGAAAATAAATATTTGTTTCTCTTTTAAAAAGAGAAATCACTACAATGTTTCCCTTAAAAGTAATAATCTCGGATCTGAAAATGTAGCTCTTTGGGGAGCAGAAGAGACCTTGTGTGAGTGAAGTCCTGAGTGAAGGTGTACTGTGGACGTGGGAAATGCAATGTCAAGGACTCCAGAGCATCTGACCCATGGGAGAATGATTGCAAAGTCTTCTCATTTCCCTTTTGCCACAAGGGTGAGTCTCAGAAGGAAATGACATTGTCCTCCCTGCTGGTTACTGGGTGGATCTTGGTATTGTGTACAGAATTTGTTCACATAGCTTTTTTCCCCCTGGATGTTTACAGCCCAAAGATTGTTCCACCACAGTGTCTGCTTCTACTGAGACTAGCTCAAGATGTCTCCTTGTTTACTGTGTTCAAATCCATATAATAAACATGCTAAGTTTCCACAGTGTTGTGGCTTCTCTATCCAAGAATCCAGTCCACCCAACCTCAGCTTTCTATTTCTGTGTCCATTTGTCTGTCTTTTCTTTGTTCTCCTTCTGCCCCTAGTTGCTTTTTTTTCCAAATCAAAACAAGAGAAAAGAAACTAGAACATCATGTATCCCAATTATTGTCATTTAAATGTTAGAAGATACAATTGTTATGGTTCTCAGGGTCTACACTGGGTGCTTCTATGTTCTTGGTCTCTAATTCTAAGAATTGAAATTAAAGACTCAAAGATATTTGCAAAAGAAGCAAGATAATTTACTGAAGCAAAGTCATAATGCAAAGTATAGGGCAATCCACTGCCAGTATTGACAGCAGGCCACATGGTCGCGAATACTCAGAGCCAGGTTAAAGTTTGGGGCTTTTTAAAAAAATTTATTTTATTTTTATGAAGTTCAAGAGAAGGAGAGCTGGCTACTAAGGGTATAGTCAGAATATTTTTTATTTTTATTTACTGATTAGGTTATATAATCATTTCTTTACTCTGTTCCTTCCCATAATGCATCTGAATTTAATCATATGCATGTTCACTTATATATAGGTATAAGAAGGTAAATAAGAGAGTCTTCCTAAAAGGCTATTAAAGAAAAAGTATGTTGGGGCTATACTTAAATATAAACTGTCTAATTCTGATTGTTATCAGGAGCGGGGAAATATATATCATTGTTCAGATATAGGAGTACATGTACTCCAATACATGTGGGGAGTTGAGGGGTTTGAGGGTGCTAGATGCATTGTTTGCAGAGGGTTGTTTGTTTGTACATCATATTTGCAGTTGAAGGAACTATGTTGCCAAGTGCATTGCTGTGGGTGTACATGTGCATAACCCTAAAATAGAAGGGGGTCCATGGTACCAAACTCTCATCTTTATGACGCATGCCTGTGTTGTGGTAGTGTTAAGCATTCTAAATGTTAATTGGTCCTGCTTGCCGTCTGTTACTTACATTGACTCTGATTGGTTAAAATAAAATGCCGAAGCCTGAGATTGGGCAAAGACAGAGAAAGGTGGGACTTCTTGAGATTAGAACAGAGCAGAGGATTAATGCATTCCAGCCAGCAGCAGGAAGAAAAAAGCATTCCAGCCAGCAGCAGGAAGAAGGCATTCCAGCCAGGAGCCACAGGAAAGAGGACACATGCCATGGGTTAGAAAAAAGAACCTCATTCCACATGGCCAGGAACATCGACACAGCATGGAGAATGGCAGTCCAAGGGGACTTATGTATATATGAGGTCATATTTGGGTAATAGAAGTATGAGCTAGCTTAGATGGGCTAGGATTGCTCCATCCAGGCCCAGGCTTCTTAAAATCCATGCGGTCTCTGTGTGCTCATTTATAATGGATGGTTAAGGATTGGCTGCTGAACCAATTAAATATAATATAAATATTGGTAAATTATTTAATTATTTTTATATGCCTGCATCATAAAGACATTAATAAGGTATTTTTCTCGGCTGGTTGTGTTGGTGCCTGCCTTTAATCCTAGAATTCATGAGACAGAGGCAGGCACCTCTCTTTGAGTTCAAGGTCAGCCTAGTCAATAGAGTGAGCTCCAAGACAGCCAGAACTATGGAATGAGAACCTGTTTCAAAAATAAACAAAAAAGATCTTTTTCTCATATTATCTGTAAAATACAGAGTGTGTACTTTTTAATTCATGTGGATCTCAATTTGAATTCAGCACCCACATGAAACTAATGGCTATCATGTTGGGCAGAATAAGTCTGAACCAGCTATAATTACTGTTGAGTTTTACATATATATATATATATATATATATATTGTACTTTCTCAAGATATTGACGATGGAATATAAGATTTATTTAGTTAGTTTTTGAGACAGTGTTTCACATAACCCAGGCTTTCTTTGACTTTCTGTGTAGGTGTCCTGTTTATGTTTTTTTGTGTTTGTTTTTGTTTTGTTTATTTTTGGTTTATTTTGTTTGTTTGGTTGGTTTTTTTGTGGGTTTCATGTTGGTTTGCCTATAGTTCTTTGTGTAGGGTTGAGGCCTTGTGGGCTCTTTTCCATCCACTGGATTTAAATTACTGGATTTAAAGATACAGATGTACATCAGTTAATAGTAGGTGATTTCAGTACCCCACTTTCTCCATTAATAGGTCATCTGGACAAAAAATAGAGAAACATCAGAATGAATTGACTTAACATTAAATGGACTTAATGGATATCTGCAGAATAGTCTATCCAAACACCAAAAAATACACATTCTGTTGAGCAGCACATGAAAGCTATTCTAAAATAGACCATATCCTGAGATACAAAAGAAATCTTTATGTATTCAAAAAATTGAAATAACTCCCTGTATCCTATATAACCACAATGCTATAAAATATAAAATTCAAAAAAAATCATCTAGCAAATACCATAAAAACTTTAGCAAATAAGCAAGCTCGTGTAGAATAAATAGCTCATTACTGAATGATAAACTGGTAAGTGATAATGAAGAAATAAAGTAAGAAATAAAAATATTTCATGAAATTTAATGAAAATGGAAACACAACACAGCAAAACCTCTGAGATGCATTGGAAGCAGTCCTATGAGGGATATTTATAGCTCTAGGTGCTTACATTTAAAAAAATCAGAAAGAGCAAAAATAAATGGCTTATTAACACAACTCAAAAAGTTTGAAAAAAGGAGCATTATATTTTTAAAATTAGTCATTTGAAAATTTCATGCAATGTGTTTTGATTATATCCATCTCTCCCAGAACTCCTACCAATTCCATTCTTCCTTTTCCTATCCACCCAACTTTGTGTTTTCTTTTTTTTTTGTTTAACCATGAAGTCCAATATGTGTTACTTATTAGATCAACATTCTGAAAAAAATTATCTACAAATTTTACAGAGTAGCATACTTAATTATGAGATCATGATTTCCTATCATTTCCTATTATGGTAAGTAAGGCAAGTATTTCTTTCTTATTGCTACTATTCAACACAGTTCTAATTAATGCAATAAGATGAGAAGAAGAAATAAAACAGCTATTCAGACAGGAGAAAAATAAATAAAACATTGTATGCACAGACAGCATTGTTGACAGGAAATTCCCTAATCCTACATCTCCTATAACTAGTAAGGGAGAATAGCACAGCTGTCAGAAACTAAAGGTTTTCCCCATTTCTTTCAGTATTGGAGATTAGATCAAAGTTCTTGATCATGCTAAGCAAACACTATCACCAAGCTTCATCTCCACCACATAATTCTATTTTAAAATTAGCTCTTTGAGAATTTCATAAATGTATTTGGATCAAACTCAAGCTATTTGCTCTACTACAAACCAACAATAAACAAATAGAATTTGAAATATTAAAAATTAACAAGTGCTATCAATCTGCATTCTAAATATTTGTGTTTCTAGCATATATTTGTGCTGTTCTCAATTTTGGACAGAGAAGAATCTTTTTGCTATCAGTAATGGTTAATGTTGAGGCTCATAAATGGTCAATGTGAAGAATATAAAAACACTGAGTGTTTAGTTGTAAGTGGAACATCTATATCAACATATTGCCATTCAAGAGTCAGGAAAGTTTGAGTAAGGGGTGCAAAAGAATTGTGGATGGGGAGTAAAGGTACAAAATACTGACTTCTGGACATGGCATACAAAACTGTTGCATACAAGAACTCACAGCAGCTAGAATGCACAAGACCTGCATAAGACCAAGCTAGTAAAAATTTTAGCATGCATGAATGCAGGAGTGGTCCCTAAGGCCTCATTCATATCAGAGGCACTAATAGTAATTGATGGCTGTTGAGAGATGGGGATTCACTCTATGTCGGAGACATTACCACTGTTAGGTTACTCATGCCACAGTGGATGGCCACATAGCCTTGAACATATAGGCAGCACTAACTGGACTCAGAAGATTAGTAATAACAATAAAAAGGACATTAAGTTTGGAGGAAGATGGGGGTATTGGGGAGAATTGCAGGGAAATAATAATGTTAGATAGATATGGATATGATCAACATACATTGTATAAATGTCTGAAGTTTCAAATAATAAAATATTATTTTAAAATATCATTTATGACAGCACTTGAAAATGTAATACTCCAGATAAGTGGGATAAAAATGAGTAAACAGCTACACAGAAAGCTATAATAATCTAACAAAGAAAACTAAGCCCTTTGGAGTCCAGCAGATTGAGAGGGAATCCCAAATGACTGACACTGAGATTTTTATACTGATGGATTTTGGTTTGATTTGATTTGTCACTATGCCTTGATTCTTCCATCTTGGAGTAATAAAGTATGTAACTTATATTTTATTTTACAGGAGCCAACAATTAAGAGACTAAAATTTCAACAAATATTTCAGAGAGACTGGAACTTTTTTTTTTTGTGAGAGACTTTGGACTTTTTAAAGAGATTGAACTTTTAAATATTTTAAATGTTCAAAGGCTGTAGGACTTAAAATTGAAATATTTCATACTATGATATTAATATTAGCATACTACATTGGGGACAAATGAGAAAGGAAATGTTGTAGTTGAATAGTGATCTGTTTGTGTGTCAAGTTGACAAGGGGCCAATTGTGTTGGAAAGTTTAATGTCAACTTTGGTATAGGCTAGAGTCCTTTTGGAAAATGGAACATCAATTGAGAAAATGCCCCCACTAGATTAGCATATGGGGAACACTGTGGTGCATTTCCTTGATTGATGTTTGATGTCAGAGGTCCCAGATCACTGTGTGTGGTGCCACTCTTGGTAAGATGGTCCTGGGTGCCATAAGAAAGCAGGCTGAGCAAGCCATGAAGAGCAAGCCAGTAAGCAGCATCCCTCCATGGTCTCCAGGTTCCTACCTTGCACTCATCAGTTCCTGCCTCAGGGTCCCTCTCTGCTTGAGTTTCTTCCTCTACTTCCTTCAGTTATGGAAGTGTAAGGTTAAATAATCACTTTTATCCCCAAGCTACTTCTGGTCATGATACTGTTTTGAACAGCAATAGAAACCTTAAATAAGAAAGACATTGGTGAGTTGTGAATAGTTGGTGAATGTCTAAGATACCCCAAAGGTATTTTTCCTATTGTTCTTAAGCAAAGTACTTAGATCTCTTACTGGTACTAATTTCTTCAGAAACTGTGACTACCTTAGCCCCAACTTCCTACTGTTTTTTTCAACCAAGGTACAGGTTCTTTGAGTCTTTCTTCTGTGCTTAATGATGCTAACTTTCATTGTAAACTTGGCTGAGAATAGTCAGCAATACTCATCACAGCATATGACAGTTTAAACCAGTCTAAATACTAGACTGCTTTGAAATGTCTTCTGCCAAATTAATGCCTATGGCCCTTAAACCTAGGCTCCAAAAGTCCTGGAGCACAACAAAGTATACAAAATTCCTTACCTACAATGACATAAATAGCTTTAATTCCAAGTCCCAATAAAGTGTTTGTTCCTATTTGAAGTTTCACAAGCATAATGTTTACTGTCTACATTTCCATCTGTATTCCGGTCTTCTGGATTGTTATCAGAATCACCCATTAAAGTGGGATAAGAGCATTCTAGAGTGTCTCTAGTCTACATTTCTAAATTCTCCCAAATTTCTTCCATAAAGGGATGCCAAAGACTTAAAAACTACACAGTTAGGTCAAAAACAATGTCATCAGAAATTAGAAACAACCAAAACGTCTTTCATTGGGTGAATTAAAAAAACAAACTGTGGGTAGATCCAAGATGGCACTGACCATAGAGCAGTGCATCTGAGTAGTAGGTGAATGAGATTAGTCACTGTGGAGTGAATGTGAGGTCCCGTAGCCAACTGTGAAACACAGACGGTGTCTGAATTCCCATGGCGAACACTGAGACTGGACAGCTCACGCAGTTCCTGGAAACACCCCCCTGAGACCAGCCAGCTTGGTCACCGGTCTGGAGAGAAGCACCAGCTAGAGCAGATAGAGCACCAGCTAGAGCAGATCTAGCTCACGAGTGGATTCATCCCACAGCTCCATCCAGAGATCAGCGGCCCTGCCTGCCTGCATGATATCCAGCCTCCACACCAACCTGTACACCCAAGAGGGAGAAACAGCCAGACCACAAGAGCAAAGGTAAGTAAGATTCCCCCCCCTCCCCGGAGTTTCCAACATGGTGGCACAGTGTGCACTGTAGCTGAGAGGCAGAAACCTAATCCAGTCACAGCAAAGCAATTAGGAGCCAAGACTGGCTGCAAACTCTCTCCTCAGTGAAATCTGGGTCAGGGAAGAAATTAAAAAAGAAACTAAAGTCTTCTTAGAACTCAATGAAAATGAAGGTACAACATACCCAAACTTATGGGACACATTGAAAGCAGTGCTAGAGGAAAGTTTATAGCACTAAGTGACTTCAAAAAGGAACTGGAGAGTTACCATACTAGCCGCCTAAAAGCACACCTGAAAGAGCTAGGACAAAAAAGAACCAAACACTCCAAGGGGAGCAGATGAGAAGAAATTATCAAACTCAGGGCTGAAATCAACAGCTTAGAAACAAAAATAACAATGCAAAGAATTGACAAAACCAAGAGTTGGTTCTTTGAGAAAATCAACAAAATAGACAAGCCCTTAGCTAAACAAACTAAAAGGCAGAGGGAAAATACCCAAATCAACAAAATCAGAAATGAAAAGGGAGAAATAACAACAGACATTAAGGAAATCCAAAAAATCGTTAGAGATATTTGGGACTGTCTAGGCAACAAACTGTCATATTTCTTTTTGGAAGCTGCTCTCCTCACTCAAATCTTCCTACTCACTCAAATAATAACTTTGTCCCTTATGTCTTTGATGGGGTTGAAGGCATAATAGTTTTAAAATTTCAATTGAACTTGACTTGTTTAGGATTTAAAAGAATATTTTCAAGTCTAAATAAAATCTTTAGGTTTATAAATATGGGACATGATAGAAATTATTTAGGTTCAGAACTTTAGACACACAAAGATAGATATTTTTTTCCTTCTTCAAAGTTGCCTAATACAAATAGGCTAAGCATTATGTTCATAACTTTTATATATGGTTTTCTTGATTCTTTCATATTTGTTCTTATCTTTTTTACTATATGAGTTAAAAAATTAGCCTTTTTATTAGACAAAAGGAGGGAATTGTTGAGGTAGTGTTAAGCATTCTAAATGTTAATTGGTCCTGCTTGCTGTCTGTTACTTACATTGACTCTGATTGGTTAAATAAAATGCCAAGGGCTGAGACTGGGCAAAGACAGAGAAAGGTGGGACTTCCTGAGATTAGAGCAGGAAGCCTGAGCTTTAGACAGAGGATTAATGCATTCCAGACAGCAGCAGGAAGGAGGCACACACCATGGGTTAGACAAAGGAACCTCATTCCACATTGCCAGTATTATCGGCATACCATGGAGAATGGCAGTCCAAGGGGACATATGTATATATGGGGTCATATTTGGGTAATAGAATTAAGAGCTAGCTTAGCTAGCTTAGATGGGCTAGGATTGCACAATTCAGGACAAGGCTTGAAAAAATCCGCGTGGTGTCTGTGTGCTCATTTATACTGGCAGAATAAGAATTAAAGACTGCCGAACAAATTAACAATAATCTAAATACTGGATAAATAGTTTAACTAGCCATATTTCTTTTTACAGGTCCTACTTCAAAAACTTGTACTCCACAAAATTGGAAAATCTAGATGAAATGGATGATTTTCTTGATAGATTCCACCTACCAAGGTTAAATCAAGAACAAGTAAACAAATTAAACAGTCCTATAACCCTTCAGGAAATAGAAAAAGTCATTAGAAGTCTTCCAACCAAAAAAAAAAAGCCCAGGGCCAGATGATTTCAGCACAGAATTCTACCTGACATTCAAAGAAGAGCTAATACCAATATTCTGCAAGCTCTTCCATAATGTAGAAACAGAAGGAATACTGCCAAACACATTTATTGAGGCCACAGTCACCCTGATACCTAAACCTCACAAAGACCCAATGGAGAAAGAAAATTTCAGACCAATTTCCCTTATGAACATGGATGCACAGATACTTAATAAAATGCTTGCAAACCGGATCCAAGATCACATCAAAAGTATCATACACCATGATCAAGTAGGCTTCATCCCAGGGATTCAGGGGTGGTTCAACATTAGAAAATCCATCAATGTAATCCACCACATAAACAAGCTGAAAGAAAAGAACCACATGATCATCTCAGTGGATGCTGAAAAAGCTTTTGACAAAATCCAGCACCCCTTTATGTTAAAAGTCTTAGAGAGATCAGGCATACAAGGACATAGTTAAACATAATAAAGGCAATTTACAACAAGCCAATAGACAACATCAAATTAATGGAGAGACACTTAAAGCATTTCCTCTAAAATCAGGGACAAGGTAAGGTTGCCCAATCTCTCCATATCTCTTCAACATAGTACTTGAAGTTTTAGCTAGAGCAATAAGACAACTAAAGGAGATCAAGGGGATAGAAATTGGAAAGGAAGAAGTCAAAGTATCCCTATTTGTGGATGATATGATAGTATACATAAGAGACCCCAAAAATTCCACCAGAGAACATCTATAGCTGATAAACTCCTTCAGCAAGGTGGCTGGATACAAAATCAATTCAAAAATATCAGTAGCCTTACTTTATACAAAAGATAAATGGGCTGAGAAAGAAATAAGGAAATCAACACCCTTCACAATAGCCACAAATAATATAACGAGGAGTAACTCTAACCAAGCAAGTGAAAGACCTATATGATAAGAACTTCAAGTCCCTGAAGAAAGAAATTGAAGAAGATATCAGAAGATGGAAAGATCTCCCTTGCTCATGGATAGGTAGGATCAACATAATAAAAATGGTCATCGTACCAAAAGCAATATACAGATTCAACGCCTTTCCTATCCAAATACCAACTCAATTTTTTACAGATCTGGAAGAAACAATTCTCAACTTCATATGGAATAACAAAAGACCCAGAATAGCTAATTCAATCATATACTATAACAGAACATCTGGAGGTATCACCATCTCAGATTTCAAGCTGTACTACAGGGTAATAGTAATAAAAACAGCATGGTACTGGTATAGAAACAGACCAGTTGGCCAATGAAATCGAATTGAAGACCCAGAAATAAACCCACACACCTATGGTCACTTAATTTTTGATAAAGAAGCCAGAAACATACAATGGAAAAAGGAAAGCATCTTCAATAAATGGTGCTGGTCTAACTGGATGTCTACATGTAGAAGAATGCAAATAGATCCATACTTATAAACCTGTACAAAACTTAAGTCTAAGTAGATCAAGGACCTCAACATAAATCCAGACACACTACCATTAATAGAAGAGAAAGTGGGGAAAAGCCTTGAGCTCATTGGTGCAGGTAGCAACTTCCTGAATAGAACACCAATAGCTCAGACACTAAAACAAACAATCAATAAATAGGACCTTATAAAATTGAAAAGCTTCTGTAAGGCAAAGGACACTGTCCTTAGAAAAAAACGGCAGCCTAAAGACTGTGAAATGATCTTCATCAGCCCAATATCTGCCAGAGGGCAAATATCCAAAATATATAAAGAACTGAAGAAATTAAACACCAAAATATCAAATAACCCCATCAATAAATGGGGTACAGAGCTAAACCAAGAATTCACAGAAGAGCAATTTTTAAAGGCCGAGAGGCACCTGAAGAAATGTTCAACATCTTTGGTCATCAGGGAAATGCAACTTAAAACAACTCTGAGATTCCATCTCACATCTGTCAGAATGGCTAAGATCAAAAACTTAAATGATAGCACATGCTGACAAGGGTGTGGAGAAAGAGGAACACTCCCCCATTTCTGGTTGGAGTGCAAACTTGTGCAACCACTTTGGAAATCAATCTGGAGATATCTTAGAAAATTGGGTATGATTCTACCTCAAGACCCAGCCATACCCCTCTTGGGGATATATCCAAAAAATTCAAAATGAAACCACAAGGACATTGCCTCAACAACGTTCATAGCAGCTTTATTTGTAATAGCCAGAAACTGGATACAACCCAGATGTCCTTCAACTGAAGAATGGATAAAAAAACAAAACAAAACAAAACAAAAAAAAAACTGTGGTACATTTACACAATGGAATACTACACAGCTATCAGAAATGAGGAAATCATTCAATTCAAAACCAAATGGATGGAGCTAGAAAAGCTCATCCTAAGTGAGCTGACACATTCCCAGAAAGATAAACATGGTATGTATTCCCTTATAAATGGATATTAACCATACATCACAGGATAACTCCCCTACAACCCACACACCCTAATAGATAGGAACCTAGCACATCTATCCTAGGAAAAATTTTACCCAGCAGTGAGTCATGGAATCTGCTGCAGGTCAGTGGAACATCTTACCCTAGATGGTGTGCCATATCAAGCCCCAGTACAAGAGGAAGCTCTTGGCCCTCACATGACTGAAGATCTGAGGGAGTATGATATGTGAGGGCCTACCTCATCTGAGGAGAAGGAGAGTACCAAGTAGAGGAACAAGGAGTGATGGAAGGAGGAAGGGAAGGAGGGGCCAGGAGGGGAGGAGGGAGGAAACTATGTTCTAGAAGTAACTTGAGAAAAAAAATAATACTTTTTTAAGAAAAGAGTTAATAATCTTAAAAATATAATAAAAATACAATATAAAAATTTCAAACTATAATTTACTAAAGGTATATTTGCCTTATTGGCATGAAAGGAAAATGGCCTTAATTTCAGATTAGAATGTTAGACTGCAGGTGGCCACACAGGTTACACAAACTTGATAGCAGCTTAAAAGTTTTTTGTAGATATATAGGATATTTTCATGGTTTGGCATTAAAAAGCAGGTAAGAGGTTTAAAATAATATAAATAAATTAAAGTTTACTGCTGTTCAACCTGGTTTTCTAAACCACCAAGATTTGAAAAAATTTAGAGCTAAGGTAAAATACATGAAATGTGTGGTGTTAGCCAATGCCTTTAACTCCAGCAGAGACAGGAGGATCACTATAGAGTTAATTGTCTTATAAATTCTAGAGTTACAAGGAACAGCGTGGTGATGGTACACACCCTTAATCTCATCATTTGAGAAGGATACACCCTAATCCCAACAAACTAGAGACTGAAATCAGATCTCAGAGCTCAAGGTCAGACTGACACAAAGCAAGCAGTAAACAGAGAAAAACTTCGATCCAGGGGTGGTGGAGCACATCTTTAATCCCATCAGCTGGGAACTACATGTCTTTGATCCCAATACTTAGAATGCAGAGACAGGCACATAGGATTTGGAAGGATTTATGTTTAAAAGCTACTTACAAAAGGCGTGCTGAAATTCAAACAAAACTATCCTTTGAGATCTCAAAATATATACTTAAAGGTTTGTTTAGCTCCAAAATGTCAAAATAATTTCTTTTTTAATCCGAATTGAAAGATAATAATTTTTATGTTGTCAAAAAAACAAATTTGCTCCAGAAAAAATATTACCTGACCCCCACCCAAAAAAAAGGTAGTGTCCCAGAGTGAGGATTAGGGCAAGGCTCTGTTCTTATCTTTCCAGGAGATTTAAAGCACCCATCCAAGGAATCCAGGGACAACTGGACAATGGAAACCTCAGAAGAAAACAGATCAGACACCAAAGAAGATAAGTAGCCCAGACGATCCAGCCTTTGCATACTTCCTGAATAGCTGTTTCCCCAAAAGTCTACAACCAAACAACTCAAAATCACTAAGATTGTTCATCTCCACAGACTGCTCCAGCCAGAACTTCAGTAAAGCCCTGAAGTTCAGCTTCTGTCTACGAACTTCTTAGGACATTTATACAGCTGAGCACAAAAGGACTGAGAATCAAATGATTCTAGTAACATTTTAAACCATTTTCCATTCTTATTTGGGCCCCAAACAGGTTTACTATGTCCCAAATCAGCACGAAGTCATTTTAAGAGAGCGACATCGAATCCCTAAAAGGGGGGGAGGGTGTTTTCCCCCCTTTGGTCATTTGATGGATAATAGAAAATCTTGCTATTTAGGGGAAGAGATTACAAGCTGTTAAATGGTCCTGTTAAATAGGTTTTGGAGGTTAGACTCAGGGATTTCTCTCACTTTTCTTTTCTGTACCTTTTTCTCTCCTATGTAGGGGTGAACAGACTTGAGAAAAAATGGGACATAGACATAATATAGTAAAGATCAAGAAAAAAGGACAGATTATTGACTATGCCCTTATACCTTTGTATATTGATACAAAATTAATATTATATTTGGCTAAATTGGTAGTGATCTTTGTATATTAATGCAAAATTAAGATTGTTTTGGGCTACATCGGTATTGATCTTTGTATATTGATACAAAATTAAGATTGTATTGGGCTACACAGGTATTATCTTTGTATATTGATACAAAATTAATATTATGTTTGGCCACATTGGTATAGATCTTTGTATATTGATACAAAATTAAGGGTAATGCTTTTTAAAGGTATTGTACCTACTAATGCTTAAAAATGAAATGTGAAGTTTTGGCCTTTTGCTACCAACTGTCATAAACTGTTTAGGATAATTAAGAAGTGCAAACTAATAGTCATGCAAGCATGTCATTTTGTTAGGTACAATGACAGTCTATCACAGTTATTTTCTAAGCTTATCAGAAATCAAGTTGCTAAGAGACAAGCAACATTTGCTTATCTAAATATAAGAGATTGACAGGGGGTCTTCAAAAACCTCAAGAGATCTGCAACATATGGCATTCAGAGATGTTTTCTTAACTTAAGATATTTTTTATACCAAGACATGTCAGCTCCTGACAGCACCCCCTATTCTACTCCAAGTAGAAGATGAGCATCAAAGAATCTCTAGTGGGAGATGGTTGAATTAGTGGCAAGCCTCTCTCTTGGCAAAAAAATGCCCCTTGCTTCAACTGTAGACAGAATGGTGTCCAAAAAGGACAAACCTTGGTAGCAGGTAAGTAGACAGCCTAGCTCTGCCAAGACAGGGTAGGTAAGTCCTTCATAATTCCTGTTCTACAATCAATGTCAGTCAGAGAAACGGGGCCAAATGGCTGAAGATTGATGCTGTAATGTATGGAGAGAAAATGGGAACTGTCCAGGCAGCCACTGGTATGTCATTTCTTAGTTTTGAAAGCTGGGGGCCCTGCACTTCCTATATAATCAGATATATTTATCCCTCTCAGGTCTCTGAGGTGGTTGAAGAATAGATAGCTAGAGTCTCATAGTTAAATTTTGAGTTTTTTAGGAATCAAGAGGGTGTTGTGGATCTAAGAAGATGTTTTTAAAAATGTGTTGCAAGTTAGTATGAAAGATGAGTTAGATATAGAACTTTAAACTCATGGAGGTGGTTAGATAGTAGAATGTTAAAGTCAGGTGCCAAATACATATGGACTGGACATTGGGAATGTATGCTAAGTCATATAACTCTCATAATTGTAGCCCATTTATTTCTGTTGTTTTGTATTCTATTTATTGTTATAAGAGAAAGAACCATTTGTTGGACTGAAAGGGGGAGCTGTTAGGGGAAAAAGATATAGCTTAAACTTAAAAAATGGAAGAGGATGGGGGGTTCAGGGGGAAGAGGTTGGGAGGGTGGGACTGGAGGGGGGAGTAGGGAGGGTATTGTGATTGAGATGTAACTTGAAGAAATAAAAAAATAAATTAAAAAATTTAGCAAAAAACACCAAATTGTGGTATATTTATGTAGTAAAGTTAATATTTTGCTTACTTAATTTAATTTTAATTAATTTACTGAATCAAAATTAATCAAATTATTAATTAATAATTAAATTATTAATTTAACCAATTGCTTAATTTAATGATTATTAATATTTAATATTCCACAATAAAACCACATAGAATTACTGTGCTACAAAATGATAAAGTGACTCCTTTTTTTTGGCTTGTTTGTTTATTTATTACTTCAAGTTACACCTCCATCATAGTCCCCTCTCTATACACCTCCTGGTCTCACCCTCTCACCCTCTCACCCTCTTCCCCCTCTCCCACCTATCCTACTCCTCCAGAATGGGTTGTACTTACATATGAGTCCCCCTCAGTTCAACAGTATATGAGTGTTAAGAGCTTCCTCATGCACTGGGGGCCTGTATTGCAATTCTATTAGGGAAAAATATCCCACTAAAATGTAACAAGGTCTATGTTTCTGGTCTTTTGGGGTTGTTGGTTGTAAGATAGCTATCTGGTACTACATGGCTGAAATCCAGTTGTAAGTGAATAGATGCCATGTGCATCCTTCTGAGTCTGGGTTAGTTCACTCAGGATAAGCTTCTCTACTTCCATCCATTTGGCTGCAAATGGCATGATTTCCTTGTATAGCTGAGTAGTATTCCATTGTGTAAATGTACCACGGGTTTTTTTTTTTTATTATCCATTTGTCGGTTGAGGGATATCTGGGTTGTTTCCATTTTCTAGCTATTACAAATAAAGCCACTATGAACATAGATTAGGAGGTGTCCTTGTGATTTGATGAGTAATCATTTAGATGTATACCCAGAAGTGGTATTGCTGGGTCTTGAGGTAAGGTATTCCAAATTTTCTAAGATATCACCAGACTGATTTCCACAGATGTTGTACAAGTTTGCACTCCCACCAGCAATGGAGGAGTGTTCCCCTTTCTCCACACCCTCACCAGCATGTGCTGTCATTTGAGTTTTTGATCTTAGCCATTCTGACAGGTGTGAGTTGGAATCGCAGAGTCAGCTTGAGTTGCACTTCTCTGATGATTAAGGATGTTGAGCATTTCTTCAAGTGTCTCTCAGGCATTAGAGATTCCTCCTTTGTGAATTCTCAGTTTAGCTCTGTTCCCCATTTTTGATTGGGTTATTTGGTTTCTTGGCATTTAGTTTCTTGAGTTCTTTGTAAATTATGGATATAAGATCTCTGTTGGATATGGGGTTGGGAAAGATCTTTTCCCATTCTTTAAGTTGCCATTTTGTTCAAATGACAGTTTCCTTTGCCTTACAGAAGCTTTCCAGTTTCATGAGGTCCCATTTATTGATTGTTGGTCTTAGAGCCTGAGCTATTGGTGTTCTGTTTAGGAAATTGTCACCTGTGTCAATGAGTTCAAGGCTTTTCCCCCTTTCTCTTCTATTAGATTCAGTGTGTTGGGCTTTATATTCAAGTCTTTTATCTACTTGGACTTACGTTTTGTGCAAGGTGATAAGTATGGGTCTATTTGCATTCTTTTACATGTTGACATCCAGTTAGACCAGCACAATTTGCTGAAGATGCTGTCCTTTTCCCACTGTACAGTTTTGGCTTCTTTGTCAAACATTAAACAGGTGTGTGAGTTTATTTCTGGGTCTTCGATTTGATTCTATTGACTAACTGATCTGTTTCTCTACCAGTACCATGCTGTTTTTATTACTTTTGCTCTGTAGTATAGTTTGAAATCTGGGATGGTGATACTTCCAGATATACTTTTATTGTACAGGATTTATTTAGCTATTCTGGAAGTTTTGTTATTCCATATGAAGTTGAGAATTGTTCTTTCAAGGTCTGTAAAAAATTTTGTTGGTATTTTGACAGGAATTGCATTGAATCCATAATAAAGCCACATAGAGTTACTATGCTACAATATGATAGAGTTATTCTTAAATGCAAATTGTTAAATAAAAGAAACCAGTCTGAAAAGGTAACATATAGTATGGTTATAATTATATGACATGCTAGAATAAGCAAACGTATGTAAAAAGAGTAAACAGTAGCTGTTAGATATTTTGAGATTCCAGGGAGAATTATATAGACAAAGCACACAAATATTATTTATATCAGTAAAAGTATTGTGTGTGACACCATAGTGGAAAATGCAAGACAATAAGCATTTGTCAATGCCCATACACCTTTACAGTACAAAGAATGAAAATCAATGCATGTAAATTAAAAAATAATAATTAAAGAAGTTATGAGATTTCTTGGTGGAATAAAGAACATCACAAAAGCAATTTATTGTATATGAATGAAGTAACTTCACTAAAGGGAGTAGAAGAATAAGGTACTGACCTATTAAATTCTGGAAAGGAGGGAATTCTGTGCCTAAAACCAGAAGAAACTTTTCTCTAATTGTTAGGTTCCCCCTACTGCAGGAAGAATAGGATGATGATTCTGAGATCACTAGATATGCATACCAAATTAGATAATTAAGTAAATGGATTAAGTAAACTAGATTTTTCACTATGGGGGTAAGACGTTATACATAGAAAAGGGAACAGAAGGATCTGTGTGGTGATAGATAGGAGAATGAACATGAGCATGTATAGTTTCATATAGCTGTGAAGCCTGCTTATAGTCAGGCTTCTCTAGAGTAACGGAACTTATAGAATATATATATATATATAGTTTTTATGGGGCTGAAGAGTTGGTTCAGCAGCTCAGAACACTGGCTTCTCTTCTAGAAGACCTGGGTTCAATTCCCAGCACCCACATATCATCCCACAACTCTCTGTAACTCCAGACTCCAGTTCCAGAGGATCCAACATCCTCATACAGACATGCTTGCAGGCAAAACATTAAAGCACATAAAATAAAAATCAATATCTTTTTAAAAGGAAGGATTTATTTGAATTATTTACAGGCTGCAGTCTAGCTAATCAAAAAATAGCTGGCTATGCACACAAAGTCCAAGAATCCAGTAGTTGTTGAGTTCATAAGACTCGATGTCTCAGCTAGTCTTCAGTATATACCAGAATCCCAAAGAAGTAGACTCTAATTCCAGTAAAGGAATGGACTTGCTAGCAATGCAAGGGCAAGCAGCAAAAAACAAAAGCTTCTATCTTCCCTGATCTTATATAGACTTCCAATAGAAGGTATGGTCCAGATTAAAGGTGTCTGTTCCTGGTTCAAGACCAGGATCAAAGATATGTGTCTTCCTACCTCAAATATCCAGAGTAGAAGTGGATTTAGTCACTTCAAACAAAGTAAAAGAAATCGATCAAAAAATTGTATGCCCTCCATTTTTGGGTTTTTGTTCCAGATGTAGTGAAGTTGACAACCAAGAATAGCCATCACTTATATGTACACAAATTTGGTGTGTGTGTGTGTGTGTGTGTGTGTGTGTGTGTGTGTGTGTGTGTTTGTGTGTGTGTGTGTTTATCCTCCTGTTCTGTCAAATTAGAAGGAAGCAATTACACCCCAGTAGCAATGACTATATCTAGCTCTCATTACTTGATTCTAATATGATTCTTTAATAAAGGGAACTAGGATTCTTTGTAGAAATGGTTGATTTGGGGACTGGAGAAGAAATGAGTCTGGAAGTTCTTGTGGCTCCAGAAAGGTAAATGAGGGCTGACAAACTAGTCAACCATGATAATGAGTCCTGATTGTCAACCCATTTTGAGAAAGTCCTAGGAATGAGTAAGGCACTTCTGAGTGAATTTGTGTGGGCATTTTCAGACACAGTTAACCAAGGGAGAAAGGGAAAGCCCAATCCCATATAGATTAGGGGCATTGATGGAATCAAAGGAAAAATGAAGAAAATGCTCTTTAGCATAGGCATCCTTGACTTTTTTTTTTAAAGATTTATTTATTTTATGCATATGTGTGCTCTATCTGCATGTACAACTGCATTCCAGAAGAGGGCACCAGATCACATTGTGGATGGTTGTGAGCCACCATGTGGTTGCTGGGACTTGAACTCAGGACCTTTGGAAGAGCACTAGGCAGTGCTCTTAACCGCTGAGCCATCTCTCCAGCCCCCATCCTTGACCTTTTATTCCTGGTCTCCACTATGTAAGCTGCTCCACCATCCCTGTCATGATTGACTGAAACCTTTGAAAAACAAAATTAATCTTTCTTCCTTTAAGTTGTTTATGCCACATAATTACTCACAGTAATTCAAAAATGACTAAAGAAATACAGGCAGTAACTGACTGAAAGAGCTATTGATGATCAAGCCTAGAACAACTGAGGAATGAAATAAATGAAGGAGTATTGGATTATAAGTCAAAGTTCAAAATAAATATCTGTGAATCAACATTGACATAAACAAATGATTGAATAAATAACTGAGAACAAAAAGACAAATCTCCTGGATTGAAGAAATCCTAATAGTCTATGTAGACACTCCCCACAGAAGTAGACTTTGACCATTTATCCTTTCAGTATGACTTGAAGCTAGGAACTTGCTTTCTAAGGTGTATAATGTAGAGAAGGATGAGAAACATTGAGAAAGGTGACAAATACTACTGTAGGCAAATAATATTAGTAGCAAGAATGTTAAGTCATGCCATAGTCATAAGTGTACTTTTTCCCCCTAAATTCCATAACCACAATGTAATCATGAGAACAATATTGGATAGAGCGCAATCGATGGATATTCTATAAAACATGACTAGGACCCCTCATGAATATCAACGTCATCAAAAACCAGGCAAATCTGAGAAACTGTCTCAGCCAAGCACAGTTTAAAGAGACCTAAGGGCTAAATGTAATTAGGTGTCATGGATGAAAACTGGAACAGTAAAAGGCAATTGGGGAGAAGCTAAAAAGAATCTGAATTAATTCCCACTCTGGTTAATGTGAATGTATCAGTGCTGGTTCATTATTTATGATAAACACACTATAATAATTAACAGTAGTACTAGGGAAAACTGGGAGTAGGTCGACAGGGGACTTTATGAACTATGTATGCAATGAATCTGTAAATATAAAACTAACCTAAAATAACAGTTTTATTGTTTTTATTTAAGGAGGTTGATTCTCTCTATTTCCACAACAGTTATTTCATAGAAAGGAAAGGAAGGAGAAAGGGAAGTAAACATTAACCAGAATATGACTTCCTCACCTTGAGGAGGTACTAATTACTATAAGCATCTTAGACATACTATAAGCAAGGACAACGTTACTAATAAGATTCACTTATTAGGAAGTAAAAGGAACCCAGAGCTCATTAGCTAGTTGGATCTCTTAGATGTTTTCAAAGGTGGTCAATGTGAGGAGAAGAGTATAGATTCAGAGAGACCTTTACAATCTACAGCCCAATGGCATGCAAAAATATGCCCTGTTAACTGCTTCTGCTGGTAGTTTAATATTCACAAGGAGAAAAGGAATATAAAGTAGAATTATAGACTTTTTGCTCCATGAAGGCTACCAGTATGCCTCATAATCATTCTATGGTGACCTGTAATTGTCCCTTGAGTATATCTTGGTACTTGTGCAGTGATATCTTGGGTAAGCTGTGTTTAAATGTGGAAGTATTAAAACTCGCATGCAGTTCTCAAAAATAATAGATTAAAGGAATGGAAGAGCAATTAGAATAAAGGAAGAAAAACATGAGGACTTTATTGAAACAACTTCCCCTTAGTTCACTTCTAATGTTTTGGTGACCACCATAACCATGGCTGTATTAGTCAGCTATCTCTAGGGTAACAGAATTTATAGGAAAAAATATATATATACATATGTATATAGGGAGAATAGGAGAGTAGTAGAGATTTAGAGAGACCTTTACAATCTACAGCCCAATGGCATACACACACACACACACAGATATAGATATATAGATATAAAATCAGGCTGCAGTTTGGCTAATTCAGCAATGGTTGGCTGTGAACACAAAGTCCAAGAATCCAGTAGTTGTTGAGTCAATAAAGCTGGATGTCTCAGCTAGCCTTCAGTATACACAAGAATGCCAAAGAAGTAGGCTCCGATGCCAGTGAGGGAATGGACTTTCTAGTAAGAGCAGGCCTTCATGATGGTATGTGAACTGTAAGGTGAAATACATCATTTCCTCTCCAAGTTGCTTTGGCTATTGTGATGGATACTGTTGGTTGCCAATTGACTACATGTGAAACTAAAACTCAAATATGGATGGCACCTGCCCCTAGAGGCATTGCAGATGTGGCTGCTGTGTCACATGTGCATCAGAAGGTGGCAGAGAGGAGAGAGGCTGTGTCTACATTCAGTGTTCTGACCTATGAACACCTAAATGAATAGTAGCCTAACATTCCCTGAAAAAAGCAACCCTAAGATCACCTCTAGTTTGTTGCCAGGGTGCCCGGACAAGGAGCTAGCCTGTGATAACCACCAGTCCAGTACCAGGCAAGCACTAGAAGG
Organism: Lophiomys imhausi; assembly: GCA_907164525.1. Classification (NCBI taxonomy): domain Eukaryota; kingdom Metazoa; phylum Chordata; class Mammalia; order Rodentia; family Muridae; genus Lophiomys; species Lophiomys imhausi. The sequence goes on along the minus strand of CAJQZJ010037357.1, from coordinate 2,009,566 downwards.
ATTCCCAGGACAGGAAGCAAGCTAGAGACCAGGAGTACCCTATTTGCCTCTGGATATGGGGCTGTGGGTGAGCTTGCCCTAAGGGTGTGAGTGTGGGAGAGCCAGCCCTGTCTTTTGTCTGCTTTGTGGTGGTGTTGGTGAGGGAGGGATCCCCCCCTTCCCTTTTGCTCTCACCACCAATGGCAGTTAGAAAATCTGGCTCTGATGAAGTCACAAGGGCAGGAGACCTGTCCCTGCCTCTCACATGCTGTACCATTCAGGAGAGCAAGCCCTGCAACTTGCCTGGACAGCACAGTACAGCTGGCCCTGGATGTTGGTGTTGTGGGTAAGCTGGCCCCGAGTGGTTGTGAGTGTGGGAGAGCCAGCACTGCCTTTTGTCTGTTTTTCAGTGGTGTTGGTGAGGGAGAGATCCCTTCCACTCTCTTTTGCCCTCACCACAGATAGCAAGCAGGTGAGTCAGCCCTAATTGGGTCATGAGAGTAGGAGTGCTGTCCCATCTCCTTACTTGCTGCAGCACTCAGGAAAGCAGGCCCTGCACCTTACCTGGGTAGGACAATAGAACTGGTCCTGAACGTGGAGGTTGTGGGGCTAGAACTAGAGCTTTGAGTTGGCTATCCCCAACATATATCCCATGGATGAACTTCTGGAGTACATGAAGAAGTCAGTTCCACAGAACCAAAACTACAGGATCTCCATGACACAGGCAACAACAAGATATCTGAGAGGAGTCCCAGTGAGATTCCAGTATTGACAAAGTAACAGAAGCCAGAGGCCTCTTACCAGACCAAGGAGTCATTATAATGAACATTTGCAAGCTAAGAAGTATGGACAAAATGGAATATTGTGGGACACGATGAGACACACTACAACTTCTACAATGAGACATTTTTTTTCCTATTGGGAGAGGTTACAAAGGTGGAAGGTGGGCCTGAGAGGAAGTGGGAGATGAATGGGAACAGGATGCATGATGTGAAATTCACAAAATAAAAAACAATATAACAATTAATTAATTAAACAATATAAAAATTAATTAATTAATTAAATGGATGGCATACCATTTTTGATTGATTTTTTTTTTGCTTGGTTTGTAGTGGGTGGATCCACTTCTAGTCTGGATCTTTGAGGGAGGAAGACACATGCCTTTGATCCTGATCTTGAGGCAAGAAGAGATGCCTTTAATCTGTGCCACACTTTTTACTGGAAGCCTACATTTGCTCTTTGCCTACTCTGGTGGTAGCATTTTCTCAATTGTGATTTTCCTCTTCCGAGAAAAACTTAATGTTTTTCAAGTTTTCAAAACAAACACACAACCACAAAACCCAACTAACCAGCACAAGAGTTTAAGTCAAAACTTGAGTATGTATGAGAATAGGTCTTCAAAATTCATTTTAGCTATGTGTCTTCCACCACTTTCTGTCTCTACCTTTTCTTTCCTAATAACTACCAGCAACAAAATATATGTTCTAAACTTATCAAGACTCTGGAAACTTCCTTAATTTGGAACCAAGTAATCAAATACTATGTAGGATGTGGTCTTCAAACCATGTTATTTCACACGACTGTTGTTCCATAGCTCTCTTGCCTCCACAAAAACTGTGGGGCTTACCCTTACAAAGTGCGCACTGCAATTTCTTTGAGGTTAATTCAGGATAATAGTACACTTAGTGTATGTCAGGGGCCCTCCTAAGCATTTTCCATGGTAATCGTGTATAAAAGTCTGCAATATGAGTAGTTTTATTATACCTATTTTATGGACTTCAAAACTAAGACAAATGGCCATCTTTGATATTTTATAGGTATAAAAATATATCATAGAGATGTAAGACTTCTAGTAAGTCTTGTAATTGTCTTTATGAAAGTCAATTCTAGGGCCAATAGGATGGCACATGTTCCCCCAATAATAGCAAATTAAAATTTAAAAATAAAAGTCAATTTTGTTTGTCCTATTGTCCACTTTCTCTTCCTAAAACTAGCATCTCTTTCTTTTTTCTTATTTTTTTATGAAGGGGTCTCACTGTGTATCCCAGGCTACCCCCTGCCTCAGCCTCCTCAGGGCTGGTATTATAGGTGTGAGTCACTGACATTACTGACTACAAGCCCTGTATATATAGATCTTCTGAATGAAAACTGCAATCTTCCTACATGAATAAAGGTGGGTGGATGGGCTCTGATATGGTACCAGATACCTTTGCTTTGTATGTGCATGGTTTTAACCTCTTTGTACTATATAGACTTTTGAACATGGCAACAGGGAAATAGGTAAGCAGAGTACAGAGCTTGTTTGGCAAAGCTCCATCTTAATTATGCTTTCTGGACAACTGCCCGTGGATAGTGTATAGGACATTCCTTATTTTTCCAGATGGGTAGTATTAAAGCACACATCTGCATCTCACATCTCCTTCGGGACAGATTTCTGGATCTCTCTGAGTGCCTGAAAGACACATTTCTTAAAACCTATTCTGTGGAACTTTTGCTTAGTTTAACATTTAAATTTATTGATTCCATTATAAAATATAAGCCTCTTACAAACATTTTGAGACTTTAAAATTTCATACTGTGTTTTAACCATTGTAGAGAAGGCATTAAAATGCTGGCTCTTGCAGACTTAATTACATTGTTCTTTATTCTTTAAAGCAATTTTCCCTTTCAGTAGCAAAGACTCAAAACACTAGATAGTTACAAAGACCAATTCTCTGAGTTTGCACAGCTTCTAATCATAAGTTACTTTTTTTGTGAAGAACACAGTACTTAAGTTTTAGTGCTAAGAATAAGGTCATTTGTGTGTATGTGTGTGTGTGTGTGTGTGTGTGTGTGTGTGTGTGTGTGTGTGTTTTCTTGGTATGAAATCCAGGGCTGTATACATACATGTAAGACAAGTGACCTGCTACTAAGCTACACTTCCAGACCATAAAATAAGATTTTGAAGTGAAGTAATTTCTTGGTACTACTGACTCAACCAGTATACACACAAGAAAACTAAATCAAAGGTTCATCTCTGTTTGCTTAAAAATGGAGATAGGGTATATGTTTGTAAGTACTTGCCCTAGGGAGATGGATGCAGAACTATCATGAGACTAATATTAGCCTCGGCTACATGAAGAGATTCTGTCTCCAAAGGAAGAAACAAGAGTGGGAGGGGGAAGGGAAGTGGAAGAGGAGGAAGAGGAAGATGAAGAGGAGAAGGAGGGTGGGGGAAAGAGGAAGAGAAAATGGCAAAGAGAAGAAGAGGGAATGGAAAAGAAAGGGGGAAAAGAACAGATAAGTCTTACTTTATTTTTTAATGCAATAGGGCTCTTATCTAATAATTCAACTAGCTGACAGCCTAAGAACACATGTAAAACTCATTTTTACTCTAAAATGTCACTTTGTTTGAAATGTTTAAATTTTATATACAGAAAATCTGTGAACTTTAGTATAACTTTTAGGGAGGAACTGAAATAAAAATGGTAATTACTTCATTTGTTTTTTTTTTTTTTGCTTACTCTTTAAGATTTCCTTCTTGCTTCTTTTTGGTTATCAAACAGTGTTATGTATTGACACTTCAGGAAGAGCTTTCTGATACAAGGCAATGCTGCAATATCATTTAAATTAAGAGATGGGTAAATACAATGATGCACTTGGCATAACAACAGGTTAGTCTAAGCAGGTTTCAGACCAATGGACAGCTAGGAAGGGAAAGTACTCAAGCCTACATTCTTACACAGCAAATTGCCTGCCATTCATCTTATCCTTCTTGGCTACCAGATGCTCTAGCCCTCCCAGTAGACACTGTAGGGACTTGGGACAAGGGAAAAATACCTTGCTCCTGACTTGATTCCAAGCTGAGACCAGGACCAAGGGAAAAACACCCTGTCCCCTGGCTTGACTTGGAATTCCAAGACTTGGAAATCACCCTCCCACATCCTCAGGTCTCAGCATTAATGGTCAACAATACTTCTTGTTTGTCCCTTAAGCTTTTCAACCTCCCTATTGAATCTGCCTGTAATCCTACAGCTTCTTTTTGTGCTCTTATGGCTTTTATGATACTGTGCAACTCCATTCCCAATCTTTTTCCTATGGATGAGACATCATTCATGAGCTTAGTTTTGGGGGGCCTTCTGCCAAACCTTTGGACCTCATTTGAAAGCCCTGGCACCAGGCACCAAGTTCTTGAGCTGTTATCCTTGAACCCCATTGAGTGTGATGATGACCACTAAATAGCTTGGTCTCATTCAGTCCTCCCCGAGTCCTGGGGATGCCCTCCACTGCATGCTGCTGTGACCTTTATTTGTCTACCAACTTCCTCCATGGGAACAGTAACATCCATACCATCTCATTCCCCATTGGGATGCCTATTAAAAAACCAACAACCTCTCCCCCTGGCACTGGACCTGAAGGGCCCCAAATTTATTTGCTTTTGCAATCAAATCTGGCCTCAATATCCCTTAAATAACAAATCCAAATGGCTGCTTAATAGCACCCTACATCCTAATATTATTAACTACTGTGAGGGATCTGGAAATGGAAAGAGATTCCCCATTTCCTACATTTAGGCTTTCTCTTATCTTCACTCCAAGCCCTGTTTTTTTTTTTTTTTATCTAGTCCCCCTCCCCATCCAAACTGTGTGAATGCTGTGCATTTTTAGGCTACTGTTGATGGATCTGTATGCTTTTTGTGGATGTGTGGGTGGAAGCCTAACAGAAAGAGGGAGAGAGTGAAGGAGTAGGCAAGCACACACTCCTCTCCTTGTTGGCTAGTGTACCTCTCAGCTCCTTCCTGGAGCAGCCTTTATAGATAGGGCTCAATTTTCTCTCTTATCTTTATGCATTCTTTGCTCTCAGCTTATTGGATTCAGTTTTACAGGGATTCTGGTATCTTTTAGGTATGGGTATTATTAAATTGTTGTTTTATGCTGATCCACTTCAATGAAAGGCTGGCTCTGGAGTTGAATTGTGGCTTCCCCCTTCTCTACACCCAAACATGCTTATTTAAATATGTCCTCCAAAATCTCTGTCTTGTGTCAGGTGGGCCATATGACTATGTGACAGACAAAGGTGAGCAAAACAGGACAGAGTGATAGACTATTCACAATGGGGACTATTGTTATTCATCTCATAATCATTTGGTTTTGATCTAACACTCTAAAACTTTTGCTAAGGTATGAATCTTAAGATTTTTAAGACTATTATGCAAACTTTTTGTATGTTAAAATTTGTATATTGAGTATAGGTAAAAATCTGTAAAATCTGTAACAAAAGGGTTAGCTTAAAACTAATATCAACACAAGGTGGTTGATAGTTAAAGATCTATACATAGGTAATCTTAAAGTAACCCTGTGGCATGACACCTTTTTGGAATATAAGCAACATGTGGCTTTGCTCTTTCTTATATTAGCTATTGTCCTCCTTTCCTCCATTAGGATGGAGGCAGCCATGTGGCTAAGGTTGCTAGGTTGTTTGGTTAGGGTTGTATAGCATGAATGCCATGTGACTTCACTATCATCCTGACTGAGGGTGACTGCATGGTATAAGAAAACCAAGGAGGCAACAATAGGTCTCCAAGATATTTTGGATTGGGATGGATTTTTGTGCAATGATTCTTGTCCTGAGAGTGGCTTGGGCATGGGAGAGCTGGTGGGCTGACCAACCCAGTTCCAGACCCAGGGTTTTGAGTTGACCCATCCCAACATCTACCCCATTTATGAGCTGCTGGAGAGTGTGAAGGGACTGGTCCTGCAAAACCAAAACTTCATGATCTTTATGAAACCAGCAACAAGATATCTGAAAGGAGTCCTGGTTAGGATCCAGTATTTAAGGGGTAACAGAAGCCAGAGGCCTTGACCCATCTCAATGACTCATTGCAATGAACATTTGCAAGTAAAGTTGTTTGTACAAAATGGCATACTGTGTGACATATCATGACACACCACAGCTTCCATGGTGAGATGTTTAGTTTTTTCTTTTAATTTTGTTTTCTTTTGGGGGGAAGGTAGCAAGGACTGAGGGCAGATATGGAGGGAATGGGATATGAGTGGGATTGGGGTACATGATGTGTAATTTACAAAGAATCAATAAAAAGTTTTTTAAAAATAGAAAATAAATAAGGCTGTCATTTGAGTTTTTGATCTTAGCCATTCTGACAGGTGTGAGATGGAATCTCAGAGTCATCTTGATTTACATTTCTCTGATGATTAAGGATGTTGAGCATTTCTTCAAATGTCTCACTGCCATTAGAGATTCCTTCTTTGTGAATTCTCGGCTTATCTCTGTTTCCCATTTGATTGGATTATTTGGTTTCTTGGTGCTTAATTTCTTGAGTTCTTTATAAATTTTGGATATTAGCCCTCTGTCGGAAGTGGGGTTAGTAAAGATCTTTTCCCAGTCTGTAGGTTGCCATTTTGCAGTGTCCTTTACTGTACAGAAGCTTTTCAGTTTCATGAGGTCCCACTTATTGATTGTTTGTCTTAGAGCTTGAGTTATTGGTGTTCTGTTCAGGAAGTTTTCACCTGTGCCAATGAGTTCAAGGCTTTTCCCCACTTTCTCTTCTATTAGATTTAGTGTGTTGGGCTTTATGTTAAGGCCTTTGATTCACTTGGACTTAAGTTTTGTGCAAGGTGATAAGTATGGGTCCAATTTTATTCTTTTACATGTCGATATCCAGTTGGACCAGCACCATTTGTTGAAGATGCTGTCCTTTTTCCATTGTACAGTTTTGGCTTCTTTGTCAAAAATTAAGTGACCATAGGTGTGTGGGTTCATCTCTGGGTCTTCAATTCGATTCCATTGATCCACTGGTGTGTTTCTATACCAGTGCCATGCTGTTTTTATTACTATTTCTCTGTAGTATAGCTTGAAATCTGAAATGGTTGAGAAAGGGGAACACTCCTCTGTTGCTGGTGGGAGTGCAAACTTGTACAACCACTATGGAAATCAGTCTGGCAATATCTTAGAAAACTAGGACTAGCCCTACCTCAAGACCAAGCCATACCACTTCTGGGTATCCACCCAAACGATTCCCCACTAAACCCCAAGGGCATATCCTCATCTATGTTCATAGCAGCTTTATTTGTAATAGCTAGAAACTGGAAACAGCCCAGATGTTCCTCAACCAATGAATGGATAAAAATATTGTGGTACATTTACATGATGGAATACTACTCAGCTATCAGAAACAAGGAAACCATGCAATTCGCAGCCAACTGGATGGTACTAGAGAAGCTCATCCTGAGTGAGCTAACCCAGACTCAGAAAGATGCACATGGCATCTACTCACTTATAATTGGATTTTAGCCATATAGTACAGGATAACTATCCTACAACCAACACACCAAAAAGATCAGGAACACAGACTTTGTTACCTATCAATGGGACAGTTTGCCCTAGGAGTGCTACTATGTAGGACCCAGTGCAAGAGGAAGCTCTTAGCTCTCATATGACTGTTGAACTGAGAGGGGCTGATATGTAGGGACACTCCAGATTAAAGGAGTGGGATGGGTGGGAGAGGGAGAAGAGAGTACTATGATGGAGATGTAACTTGATGTAATAAATAAACATTATAATAAAAAATAAAAAAATTTAAACATGAAAATAAACAAGGCTTACTGTCTTAGTTAGGGTTTCCATTGCTGTGAAGAGACACCATGACCAAGGAAACTCTTATAAAGAAAAACATTTAATTAGAGCTTGCTTACAGTTTCAGAGGTTTAGTCTATTGTCATCATGGTGGGGAGCATGGCAGTGTGCAGGCAGACATGGTGCTGGAGGAGTCAAGAGTTCTACATCGTGAACTGCAGAGTTGAAGAAGGAGACTTGATTCCACACTGGGCATAGCTTGAGAATATGTATGTGTCGCGTCGACCTCAACCAGCAAGAACGGGCTGTCTGGGGGGGTCCCAGTCAGAGACTCGTGTGGGCCACCACCCCACAAGACGAGAACCATTGCTCGAAAACAAAACACCACCCCTACCCCCAAACCTCAGTTGTGGTAAAAAAAAATCTGTTAACTGCTGAGACAATTTAATGCATTTTGTATCATCTGACCTATTGAAGCTCATTAAAAAGCACAGACTATCCTTTAAGCTGACATTTCTATTACCCTCTATAGGGCTTTTCTGATCATCAAAGGGAAGGTAGGGTAAGCCTAAACTTCTATTACTGTTAAATAAGCGTGGAAAGACAGTTGCATCATGTCTGACCAGCATCGGCTTTGGGAATATCGACAGGATCCCCCATCTCGGCTCCGTCATTCCTGACATCATCACTGCTACTATCACCAGGATCCCCAGGAAGGTCTTCATGATGAATCTTCCTCACAAGGCGTTCAGGCACCCACACTGGATCTTGTTGATCCTGAGGAAAAACACAAACAGATCCTCTCGCCCATGTCAGCACGGGGTCAGGCCCTCGCCAATCACTCGGGGTCATACAATGTCTGCTTAATGCTTCTACTTGAGCCAATGTAAAAGAAGCAGTGATGCCATAGGTATGAACCAACTCTGCAAGGGATTTAATTACTTTAAAATCAAGCAGTTCCTCGTACCTGTTCCCTTGTGGATCTTGGTATACCGGATAGGCAAACTGTAATTCTGTTCTTACTTGTGTCCACACCCCCGGGCAGAAAGATCTCCCTACTTTCAGGGACTGAACAGGCTGATCTATCTGAACGGCTTCTGGGTATGGAGGGGGAGTTGAAGGCGCCGCGGCAACGGCTTCACTTACACCGACCGCCGCCAACGTGGCTGAAGGCGCCGCGGCAACGGCTTCACTTACACTGACTGCTGCCAACGTGTCTTTCTCTTTTACCCTTTTCTTTTCCCTTTTTCTAATAGCAGTCCTCTCCAACTGTTCTATCAGAGCGCGTAGCTCCCCTTCAGAATCCGTGCCCTCTGAGTCCTCAAAATCTCTAAAATCTCTAAGATCGGGATAGAGAGGGACCTTCTTTTTGCTTCCCTTTTCACTGTGTGCCTGCTCAGATCTTTCGCCTTTTTTGCTTCCCTTTTCACTGTCTGCCTGCTCAGATCTTTCCCCTTGCAGCAGTTCCAAGGCTGATTCTCCCTCCTTGATTGCTTTACAGCATCTCTGATCTTCTAAACAACTCCTCACCATCTTCCAAACCGGTCTTACTCCATGCTTCAGAGCACCTTGCTTCCCTGCAAAATCCAAGTCCTTGCCTAATTTGTCCCAGCAGGATACCGTAAGATTCCCGGACACTGCAAACCACGGAGCCACGGAGTCGCATTCATTCAAAAATCTTTCTAGGGTTGACTTCTCAAGTTTCAATTTCCTAGCTAAAAGTAGCTCCTGAAGAGCCAGAAAAATTGGATGTGACTGAGACGATCCCATGATTAAAAATTTACTTTCGGTTCGCAGTTTCCCGCGAAACTTTACCTTTAGTTCGCAACTTCCCACAAAACTTTACCTTTAGTTCACAATTTCCCGCGAAACTTTACCTTTAGTTCGCAACTTCCTGCGAAACTTTACCTTTAGTTTGCAATTTCCGCAAAACTTTACCTTTAGTTCGCAACTTCCCGCAAAACTTTACCTTTAGTTTGCAATTTCCGTGAAACTTTATTGTCCCAATTTATCCCGGGAACTTACCAGTGCACTGCCCCTGACTGCAGGAGTTCTGAGTCTTTTCTGGTTCCCCGTATGGGCCACCATTTGTCGCGTCGACCTTGACCAGCAAGAACGACGCAACTCACAAAAGCTCTTCTCAAGCAGTTTATTCAGGTCCCTTGAAAACAGTCTTCCGAATAATCCTGGCAGACCCAACCCACAGGCTAAATACTATATGAACAGCCAACCAAGTAAAGCCACGTGGTGCTATCTTACAGGCCCACGTATGCGGAAGCAAGCCAGATCAGCGGTCTTAACCAAATATGGACTTGTTTACCACTGAGAGCGCTCATCATCGGGCTGGTGGAAGGTGGAAACCGGTGCCATCTTAAGGGCGCGGCACGTCGCAGCTCTCTGTATGTATGCAACCTCAACGCTCCACTTTCACAGTGACACACTTCCTCTCACAAGGACACACCTCCTCCAATAAGGCCACACCTCCTAATAGTGCCACTACCTATGGGCCAAGCATTCAAACACATGAGTCTATGGGGGGCATTCCTACTCAAATCACCACACTTATTAAAAATTGAGATTTAAAAACAGCATCTTATACTTCAAATTTCTCCACCTTCATAAGAGAATTCCAATATACTACCCAATTGAAAAAAAATCTCCCCTTCCATAATATTTGCATTATTTTCACCAACAACCTTCTCCTTGAGAAATGCAGGCAAGTCTGGGAACAGGCTAGGGCACATGCAAAAGAAGTCCACCAAACTAACTATTGCCACCCACCCAGTCAGGACTGAGGTAGTCCCTGACTGGGAGTCTGAGTGGAGCTACAGGGCCCTGTGGGACATTTTAGATAGAGATTAATTTACAATCTATCTCTTGGCCTGTCTTTCTAAGGCTTCCCTTAAAGTGGTAAATGATTAAAATATTCAAGAAGTCATCTAGGACAAACCCAAAACCTGTCTTCCTGTACCACTTTATATAGAGCATCCTTCACATACCAATCAGAATTCCAAGACCCCAGATGGGAAACAATTCCTTATGATCTACTCTCTATGAATTTCTCTGATATTAGGACCAAACTTATGCCTGGATAGGGGACTCCTGACTCCACAGGCAGAAGTCTTATCAGTGTCCTTTAAGGTATACTATGGGAGAGATGAGAAAGCCAGAAAATAAAAATACCTGATTTTGGCTAAGGCCTTTCAGCTGGCCATAGCAACTGCCCCCTTGTTTCCAAACCTCTGGGTCCCTCTTTCAAATGCAGCCAGGAGGGTCACTGGGCCTGGGTCTACCTGAACCCTCACAAACCCTATAGACCATGTCCAAGGTGACATCAAGAGGGACATTGGGCTGTTGACTGCTCCAGTGGACCTCATGCCATGGGGACATCAGACTCAGATCACCCTTCAGCCAACCTCCTAGGTCTGGCCATGGACAACTGAGGGGACCCAGGCTCTCCTGGCCTGATTACTTATATTTCTGACAGGGAGCTCCCAACAATCACCAAGTCATTACATCTCCTTCCTTCTGAACACTGGGGTCATCTACTTGGTGCTGAAGGAGTTTGGGGGACTCACCTCTCCTCATTCCCCTATTGACAGGGTAGGGGGACAGCTTTACCAATCTCACTAAACCCCACCATTTTGTTGTATCTTTAGGAGTGACCCCCTAGCTATTCCTTCCTAGTAGTACCAACCTATCCTATCCCCTTGCTGGTCAGGGACCTCCGAGCCAAAGTGGGTGTTTCTATTTCCTTCACTCACCCTATCTGCTTGACCTCAGGCTCACCAGCCATTCCCCTCCTCCTAATCCTTCAAACCACAAAATCTAACACACCTTTCCCTTCACTACCCCCAGGTGGATCCCTGACTATTAGACACCCAAAATCTCTCTATAGCCAAACATCATTTCCCCATGGTCATTCAATTATAAAACCCTAATAATTACATCACCCAGGCTCAATTCTCTCTCCAGTGTCTCAGGGGACTTAAGCCTATTATCTCTGACATTTTAAGAAAAGTCCTTTGCACCTCCACATCTTCCTCCTTTAACACCCCCATACTCACAGTTAAAAATCCCAATGGAATCTACCACTTGTTTCAAGATCTCCAACTTATTAATTCTGCAGTGGTTCCTCTCCACCCCATAGTACCCAACCCCTTATTACTCCCCTTTCTATAATCCCCATAGAGACCTCTCATTTCTCTGTCCTAGACCTCAAAGATGCCTTCTTTTCTATTCCTTTCAACTTCCAGTCAAAAAATAACTTTGCATTTACTTGGACTGACCCAAGATACCCACATCTCTACCCAATTCACCTGGACTATGCCACCCCAGGGGTTCTAAAACAGTCCATATCTATTTGAGCAAGCTTTAGCCTCTTTCTAAATCTAAACTTATACAATACATATATGATATTCTCCTCAGAAGTACATCCCTACAAATTAGCAGGGCTGATACCTCTACTCTACTAAACTTTCTGCCTGGACAAGGAAAAAAGGTCCCATACTCTAATGTTCAGTTGTCCACACCCCAGATTACTTATCTGGGACTAGCTATTATTCCAACTCATGAGGCCATTACCCTAGATAGAAAACACTTCATTCAGTCACTCACAGTACCCTCCACCAAGGATGAAATTCTATCCTTCCTAGGGATGGCTGGTTTCTTAGGATTCCCACTTTCTCCCTTTTGCTCATCCTCTATATGAGATGGCACTTGGCCCCTCACATGAGCCCCTCCTTGTGCCCATTGCCAAGCCTTTTCACAAGCTTCAATGGGCACTCCCAGCCTGAAACCCTAAGCAACAGGGCGAATAATTAGCTCTTACCCATGTTGCTCAACTAGCAAAGGGACTCAGCCCCTCCTAACCAAGCTTCTGATGTGAGTGCTGATCCAAGTTGCTGATTTGACTCTCCTAAGGCATGTATGAATGAATCATTTGTGTCTGCTGGCTTCTGCCACACACCATATTTGTTTCTAAATTCTAGAATTCAGCCCTTTAGTGTGTCCTCCCTCCACCTGCTCCACCATTATTCTCTCCTCACCTTCTCTGTAAGTGCCCTCTCTCTGGCTCCTGGAGCCTTCTACACCCTGCAGGGCCCTACCACATGGGCAAGTCTCTAGTTATTAAGACACTTACTCCTCTCCTTTCATGGAACCCTCCTTGTTTCTTTGTGTCCTCTCCTCTAGGAACTACTAATAAGTTCTGCAGCTTTTTAAAGCCCTTCTGGGGTTCTGCGACCTTATCCCTCTTGTCCTTCAGCTCCCTTCTGGAAGTCTCACAGTTTCTCTATGACCTCCTGGACTTCTTTCTCATCTCTCAGATCCCACTTGGAGATTATAAAACTCCCTTCAGCAGAGTTCATTTTGCAACCCTTTCTCTCCAACTCCATGGACTCAGATTTATTAAAGTCTTGTTCTATTACTACAGCTTCACCTCAGTATATCCCAATGGCCAAAATCGATATGCTCGATTTTCAGCTTCTCCTATATGGTAACACCTTCTGCCACTGCACAAACAAATGATCTGAAAATATTTTATACCTAAACCTGCTCTCTATTCCTCTATTTTTTCCTATCTACACCTGTCCAAGGTAGCTCTCACATATGGATGTTTAATGTCCAAGAGACCCCCACTTCTAACCAACAGCCAATGCTAATAATCTCAGGAAATTGCTTTATACCAAGCTGTCAAAGACTGATCCAGTTCCCTTTAACTACCTTACCCATCTCTCCTTTACCAGGGCTTACCCTTATGCCTGTTTTCTCTATGACCAAAAGGAAGATTACTGTAAAAAGTGGCCAGAAACTTATGGAGGTTTCTTATTTTAGTTCTGCAAATATCACAGAACAAATCTGGGCCATCATAATTCTCCTTCTCATGTTTACATACAGAGGGGATCTCTCCACCTCTACTCCAGACCATGGGACACCAGATAGGAGGAGGTAGTCACTGGTAAACTATATTATGACCTCTTTAGCAGGTGCCTGGCAGGCACAATAAAAATACAAAGAGCATATATCCCACTATCTCAACATCTAGGTAGAGAAAATGAGATCCAAGATTCAACAAAGGTTTTTGTCTCCCTTTTGGATGACACTGATCCCACTTCTCTGTCTTCATGGTCATTCCATCTCCTGTTTTGGATCTTAAACTCTGTATATCAGCTACTAAATAACACTCTGCCTAACTGCGTTGGAGAATGTTAGTTGTGTGTCCCTCCCAGGTCAAACACATGACCACCATTTGTAACCTCACCCATTGGTCTATTAGACTCTCACCTTGCTGCTCACTAACTGTTCTGAGTCAAATATCACTATCACTCCTTATCTCTCCCACATTTTTCCTTTTCTGAATCACAAACTGTTTTAATTTCTGAGGGAAACACTTTATGGACATACTGGATCCCTCAGACTTTAATAACACATTGACCCTGGGCTTTACCTACCATCCCCTATGTCTAAATGTTCACAATGCCTTGATCCTCTGCGGCACTCAAGTCTACCACTGCCTACCAGCTGGGTGGTCCAGGACTTGTGTCCTAGTGTTCATTTTCCAAAAGTTAGGGGTGGTACTCAGAAAATAAACCTTGCCAGTTCCCATCACAAAGTTTACAGTGGCACAGCATGACAAACAAGTGGTTCAGATCCTACCCCTTCTTATAATCCTGGGTATAAATGCTGGTGTCACCACTGGAACACTGGGACTAACTACTTCTCTAACTATCTATTGTTTTCTTCACACTTCATCCAGGATCTTCAACAGTTGGCTCAGATCATTCTCACTCTCCAGGGTCAAATCAACTCACTGGCTACCACAGTGCTACAAAATAGGTGAGGATTATATCTACTAACAGCTGAGAAGGATGAGCTTTACCTCTTCTTCAGGGAGGAATATTGTTTCTATGTCAACCCATCAGGTATAGTAGAAGATAAAAATCAACAATTCCAGATGGATCTCCAAAAAGGTAAGGAACAGCTCTTTGACCCTGACCAATGGATCATAGTCTAATATGGAATTGGATACTGCTTTTTTTAACCCCCTTCTCTTCCTTTCCCTAATCCTGCTAATTGTGCCCTTTCTTATAACTTTCTTGTCTAGAGTTTTTCAACAACAGATTCAAAAGATTTTTAGCAAGACCTTAATCAGTTACTATTACAGGATCATCAGCCCCTAAGTACTGAATCAGAGGCCCACAACCTCCAATTATTCCCTGATGGTAAAGATCAAGCTTGCCCCATCACTCCAATGCCTCCATACAAGAGGAAGGAGCCTAATGATAATGCTGTTTTCTTTCCTGACCCCGGATTATCAATAGTATCAATAGTAAACAAAAGTACTTATCAATAGTAAACAAAAAAAGGAAGAAATGTAGGGATAATGAAAAAACACCCTGCCCCTGATTTACAGGGCCAAGAGAAAAACACCCTACCCTCTAGCTTGACCGTGAGCTTCTAAGACTTTGAAATCCCTGCCCCTGTGATTCAGCATTAACGGTCAAACAATACTTCTGTATTTTTTCATTGTACATTTCTACTACTCACTATACACCTTCCACTAGCTCACTGGGCATGGTCCAAAAACCTTATAAAAGGCCTTCCCCTCCACCTAGCCCTCTGCTGTCTCTCTTCTCATTCAGAGGCAGCCACTGCTACTCTGTTCTTCCCAATAAATCTCTTGTGTGAGGTTTGTTGCATGATGTGACTTTGTGGCATTCCTTGGCTCCTAACCGCCAAGGTGCCCTTGTACACTTGTTTTGTGTTCACCTTCTGCCCATGTCCTGATTGACTTGGATCTCCATGCTCATCATGATCATGGGACCCAAAACTTTTGGAACTGACTTCATCTAGTATACTAGGGTTATATTTCTTCCTTCCTTCTTTCCTTTCTTTCCTCCTCTTCCCCTCCTTCTTTGTGTTGTCATTGTTGTTTGTGTCTTTAACTTTGTTTCTTCTTGGCCTTTAAATCTTGATGTTAGGCTTCTGTCACCAGTTCTGAACTATGCTGAAATGTCATTTAAGTTGCTTTTATTTACTGAGAACACTTCTTCCTAATTAGGAATCCTGCATAGTAGGTTTGCTTAAGGTCAACAACACATTTGGATAAGCACTGATCCAAATGAGGCAGGATGATAGACAGAAAAATAAGAATGCATAAGGCAGGTAGATTCCTGGAGTACAGGAGATCAAGGCCAGTCTAGGCAATATAGTGAGACTAGATCTATTAAAGTTAAAAACAAGAACAGAACACAAATAAAAACCCACTAGAGCACTCCTTTTGTTCCTTTTATATGAATATTTAGTAACAAAATATGTTCTCACCAGCATGAATATATTTAAAACTTTTACTATTCTCAAAAGAAGGAATATGAAAATCCCCTTAGCAATATGCACTATTATTCCAATCATTTGTATTGAAACAAAATAAACAAGAAATACAGATTATTTAATACTAATAATACTATATGTGGGGATTTGAATAGGAATGGTCTCCTAGACTCATGTGTTTGAATGCTTGGCCCTTAGGGAGTGGCACTATAAGGAGGTGTAGCCTTATTGGAGGAAGAGTGTTACTCTTCGGGGAGACTTTGAGGTCTCATGTACTCAAGCTACACCTAGTGTGGCACTCAGTCTCCTTTGGTCACCTGTGGATCAAGATGTAGAACTCTCAGCTCCTTCTCCAGCACCATGCCTGCCTGCATGCTGCCATGCTTCCCACCATGATGATAATGGACTAAAACTCTGGAACTGTAAACCAGCCCCAATTAAATGCTTTCCTTTATAAGTGTTGCCATGGTCATGGTGTCTCCTCCACAGCAGTAGGATATTAAGGCACTATGTAATATATGCGAGAAAACAAATTACATTGACCTGGGGTAGAGGATCAGAAATATTATCCTACCTTGAAATTTCTCTAATGGTTAATAGCATTTTCATTCGACACGAAAGTTAAATTAATCACTTGAGAAGTTCTGTTTGAAATCAGATAATTAATTTTAAAAACAAGTTGTAATGTTTTTCTTACTTGATAAAAAAAGAAGGTTTGAGTAAGTAAAAGAGGTGAAACAAAGAACAGAAAACACATGTATTGAATACTGGAAGTTGTTGAGGTTATGGAGGTATGAAAGTCAACAAAAAAAAATAGAGGGGGAAACTTGCTCACACTTCACAATGTCACTTACATAGGTTGCCTTGAACACTGAATCATCATATATTTATCCCTTCCTTAACTTAAATTCTTACTATGTACTTAAATATTGTGTTGTTTTCATTTTCTATAATTTCACAATAATTTTCAGATTACAGCTGAGAATAGTGGCAGCCACAATATTGGCAGGCACCGATATTAAGTAATTTGTTCAGGGGCACAAAGATAGTAAGTAACAGAGGTGAAATTAGAACTTAGGTCCACCCATTCAGTAAAGTTGACTTTGTCTAATTTTAGCATAATGCCCAGGCAATAGAAAGAGGTAGATGTGGGAATGCGTGGCAATGCATACTATATATGTTTTTTATGATTTAAAAAATAGTTCAACTGTTGAAATGAAGTCTATGTTCAGGATCCAGAGTTATAAGGAATCTCTTTTTAGGCAATGGTTGCACTCGTATATTATGTATATTATTCAATTGTGTATATGTATATGTATATATATATATATATATATATATATTTGTCCAACCCCTTTCAGCATAAAACTGTGTTACCAGAAAAAAAAATAGTTCAAATTTAAAATGTCATGCATGTATGACATTAAGAGTCAGAAACATGGAAATACATAGCAAGAACCATAAACACTCTTCCAAACCCTTCTCCTTTGAACTAGTCAGTCTCTATATTTTTATAGCCATTTTATAGCCTGCAAATAAATATAAATTAAAGATCATGGACCTTTAAAAGACTCTAATGGGGGGACTGCCAAACTGCCAGTATACTACATCACAATGAAACACCATTATTAGGTCATTTGTTAAATGGATTATCACTGAATCAGTCAACTTTTTATAATAAGAATTTCCATACTGAGAAAGATAAGCAGTTTAATCCATAAATATTTTGCATCTTATGCTTAAAAAACAGCTAGCTGGAATTTATAATTGAAAGGACCACATTTACATTAGTACCACTAGCACTGAAAAGCATAAGATTTTATTAACATAAATATATCAAAATTTTCATGAATAAAACTTGCTTAACCATTTTTCCATTTTTATTTGGGCCCTCAAACAAGTTTCCAATGCCCCAAATCATCAGGAAGCAATTTTAAGAGAACAACGCCCCATTCCCAGAAGGTAGGGGTGAGTGATTTTTTTTTTTGTCATTTGATGTGTTATAGATGTTTGTTGTCATTTAGAGGGATTAGTTACAAGTTGTTAAATGATGTTGTTAAACAAGGTTTAGGAGGTTAGACCCAGGGATTTCTCTCTTTTTCTTTTCTCTATCCTTCTTTCTTTCTTATGTAGGGAGAAAAGACTTGAAAAGAAAAAAAAAGGGGATACAGACATGATATAGGAATGATAAAGTAAAAGGGGTAGATTATTGAATGTACTCATATATCTGTATATTGATACAAAATTAAGGTTATATTTGGCTACATTGGTATAGATCTTTGTATATTGACACAAAATTAAGGTTAACTCTTTTTAAGGTATTGTACCTATGTCACTCTTTAATGTGAAGTTCTATACCTTTTGATAGCAACTCTCACAAATTGTTTAGGATAATTAAGACATCCAAACTAATAGCCATTCAAACTTGTCATTTTGACAGGTACTAGTTCAGTGTATCACAGATGTTTTGTAAGTTAATCAGATATTAAGTTGCTAAGAGACAAGCAACATTTACTTATTCAAATATACAGAGATAGATAGATGATCTTCAAAAACCTCAAGAGATCTATAGAATATGGCATTTAAAGATGTTTTCTTAACTTAACATTTTTTGATATTGAGACATATCAGCTCCTGACAGCAGAGAGAGGTCTTGTACATTGATTCTCAGAGGCTGATTTCAGTGCTCAGAGATTTGGTTACTGCCCTTTCTAAGGCACTCTCTGATTGGTTAATAAAAGTCACTGATGGGCAATTAGCTGGGCAGAAAGAGTATAGGAAGGCAGAACATCCTGGGAGGAATTTAGGAACCCTAGTATTACACAGAAGAAATTCTCTTTCTGCTACAACTCAGAACCAGTAGGACATTTCAGTGTGAGCTCTGAAGGTACAGCAAACCACATAGCTGGTTGGGATTAGGTGGTTGCGTTAACTTAGATTAGCTAGTTGAGCGTCTCCCCAGCTAAGGCCTAAACATTAAAATATTAGAAGGTCTTGGTGTATTTAATTATTGGAAAAGGGGGACATCTTTGGTTTCAGGCCTTAACATCAGCATAGGTCAGGCCTCCAGCTAAGGCAACCCAAGCCTGCCAGGCCTATAGGCCTGCCACAGGCCTCCAGGTAAGGCAAGCCAGAGCGCCTCTTACCAGGCCACTGCTGGCAGCTCCACTGGCCTAATATAACAGTTTATATTTATTTATAAATATATTTACTAATAAAGCTTCAGTTTCACATCCCCCATTCTACTTCAAGTAGATGAGGAGCATCAAAGAATCTCCATTTGGAGATGGCTGAATTAGTGGCAAGCTAGACACTGGGCTAGAAAAAAGTCCTTGCTTCAAATATAGACAGAATGCTGTCTGAAAATGAACAAGACTTGTAAGCAGGTAAGTTGACAGTTCTGCCCAGACAAGATGGGAAAGTCCTTCCTAATTCTTTCTTTACAATTAATGTCTGTCAGAGATAATGGGCCAAAAGTCTAAAGATAGATGTCCCAACATTATAGAGAGAAACTGGGGACTGTTCAGGCAGCCAGATGTCTGTCATTTCTTAGTTTTGGAAGCTGTTTGTCTATACTTCGTGTTTATTCAGATATGTTTATCCTTCTCAGGTCTCTGATGTGGTTGAAGACTAGATAGTTATAGTCTCACAGTTAAGTTTTAAGTTTTTAGGAATTAAAAGGATGTTCAAGGTCTAAGAAGATGTTTTATTTTGGTAAAGCAAGTTAGGATGGAAATTGAGTTATGCATAGAACTTTAAACCCATCGAGATAGATAGATAATAGAATATTCTTATTAGTTGCCAAATACATATGAACTGGACATATGTCATACCTTATGTATAGTATGCCAAATACATGTATTCCCAAATATAATGTATTGGGAATATATGTCATACCTTATAGTTTTTGTAATTGTTTTCTAATTGTTCTTATTGTTTTTTATTATATTTATTGTTATAAGAAACAGATTCTTTTATTGGACTAAAAGGGTAGATGTTGGGGAAAACGATGTAATAATTTTTTTTAAAAAGAAAAAAAACCAAAAAGATTGTAAAATCAACTGTCTTCATGTTTAGTTCTGAATTCAATATGACCACAATATAAACTGAAACAAATTTTAGTTATCTATTTCTAGTAATATAGGCAAGAATGAAATCATTTGATGGGGGAAGAAACCAACCATAGTAATGGGGAATATTTGATAAAGGGTAACATTTGATAACATTGAGAAGACCTCCTACACTAAACATAAAACCACTTTACAAAACCTCAGTGAATAAAGTAACATAATCTAGATAACATATATCAATGCATATGTGTGAAGTACAAAAGTAGACCAAATTACATATAACACATTTCATATACAATAGACAATTCCTTTGAACAGTGATGAAAATAGACTTTCACTTGTGGAAACACATGGTAATCACCAGGAAAAAATAACCTTTGATCTAACGCCTTCATAATCATGCCATCTACCAGCATAAATTTGATCAAACATGTAAATTAAATCCTATAATTTCCAGCACAAAACATACAGAAATTATTTGATGATCTCAGAGTGGGGAAGAACTTTGCTTTCAGAGCATTGTTTTTAGTTCAAAATGAGAATGACATTATCTGGGCTGGACCCCT
>CAJQZJ010037357.1:1939720-1958172 GCA_907164525.1 Lophiomys imhausi | reverse complement strand
ACACACACACACACACACACACACACACACACACACACACACACACAAGCACATGTATGCACACACAGGCACACAAAACCAACATACCAGCAAGACTCCATTTTTCTCCAAAGACAGATGAGTATATCTCTGAATCTTAAAATTTATCCATAAATTTAAAAAAATAGCCATGATGATGTTCGTGATGATAGTAAGAGTTAACTTTCATATATTGAAAAGTCTTACTCCAGCTGGCAGGGGAAAGATGGCAGCAATCAAGTGGGACACATTCTGATTGTCAGGAAGACCGACTGGACAACTACAGAGATATACTACTGCTGAATGGCAGTTTGTGAGGCACAAGCCTATGTGGGCTTGCCCAGAAAAGCCAGGGACAATAAAGAACTCGGTACTGGAAATATAGACACTGTATCAGAGTCATGGACACAGGACATGGAGCTCTTCCTGCCTGGAGACTGCAGTACTTGCCACAGTGGAAGATACAGCATATCGGAACCTTCCAGGATGCCAGCTGGTGGTTTCGACCTCCAAAGAGAGGAATTCCTCAGTTTTCCGTACTCGCAGTATCTGTGCAGGTGTTCGGACACCCAGGAGACAAGAAGAGCCACAAGGTAAGATGGAGGGCTATTCTCCCTGGAATATTCAGTGCGGTGGCATCTGGCAGACTTGTAACTGCGAGATCCAGCTGGCAGGCACCAAGCTTCACTGAGCCCAAGCGCACTATGGGCAGAGAATAGAATACAAGTTGGAACTCTCTGTCCCCTGCCCCGCCTGACTACAAGGGGTCTGGTGGAAGCCCCTGCCAACCCAGGCAGGCTGCTCTGGAACACTGCAATTCAGGCAGAGAGGCAGCTGAGACTTGCTGAGTGAACTCCATTTTGGAACTCTCTGCCCGTGCGCTCACTTCAGCGGGACAATCAGTCTACAGCCTCAGTCTAGTGCATCTAGATCTCCATTCAGAGCAGTGAAACGGTACTGGACTGGGGCATGCTACATGAGGGGGCAGGCGGTGCCTGACCACAGAACTTCTGACAGAGAAGCACAGGCTGATC
Source organism: Lophiomys imhausi (assembly GCA_907164525.1). Classification (NCBI taxonomy): domain Eukaryota; kingdom Metazoa; phylum Chordata; class Mammalia; order Rodentia; family Muridae; genus Lophiomys; species Lophiomys imhausi. The sequence continues at coordinate 1,957,120 of CAJQZJ010037357.1, read as the reverse complement.
CTGGGACTGCCCCCTAAGTGTAGCTTGGGAGGACTATACCCTCAGTCCTGACACCCTAACTATAGGGAATCTGTTAGAAGCCCTCCCGGCCCAGACAGGCTACACTGGAACACAGCGCCTCTGACAAGGAAAAGGCCACTGAGATACCCCCTTAGTCCAAGTGCAGGAGACCCTTTGTGAACTCACTGCCCACACATACTTTGGGAGGGCTCACAGTCTACTGCCTCAGTTTACTGCATCTAGATCTCGGTCTGGAGCAGTAAAACAGATCTGAACTGTTGCGTGTAGGTGGGCTGCACTGACCCAAAGAACTTCTGACAGAGAGGCACAGGTTGATCTTGAAAACCCCAGAGAAGAGTGTGGAAGGACCACAGCCACAGTCCTGACACCCTAGCTACAGAGAAACTGCCAGAAGCCATGTCGATACAACCAGGCTACCCTGGAGCACAGTGACTCTGACTGTGAAAAGGCAGCTGAGCATCCCTGAATCCAAGCACTGTGGAGAGGGTGTGAATTACACATCAGAATTCCCTGACTGCACCTGCTTTGCCCCTCAGTTGAATAACCAGGCTACAACAGAGAGCTCTGACTCAGGAGCAGTGAAACAACCCAGAACCATTGCTCATTGCCTGGGTGACGTGGGCTGTACCAGATCACAGTGATTCTGACTATATGGCACACAACAAACCCAAACCTATCAGACAGAATGGAAGTAGTGCTACAAGGAAATTTCATAGCACTAAAGTGCCTTCAAAAAGAAAATCGTGACAGCTCATATTAGTGAATTAACAGCAGAACTGGAAGAACTGGATAAAAAAAGAAGCAAAAACTCCAAAGAGGAGCAGAAGGCAGGAAACCATCCAACTTAGGGCTGAAATCAACAACTTAGACACAAAAACAAGAATACAAAGAATCAATGAAAGCAAGAGTTGGTTCTTTGAGAAAATCAACAAACTAGATAAACCCTTAGCCAAATTAACTAAAAGGCAGAGGGAAAAAACCCAAATCAACAAAATCAGAAACAAAAAGGGAGAAATAACAATAGACATTGAGGAAATCCAGAGAATCTTTATGTCCTACTTTAAAAATCTGTATTCCACCAAATTTGAAAACCTAAGCAAAATGGACAATTTTCTTTATAGATAAAACCTACCAAAGCTAAATCAAGATCAGGTTAACAAATTAAACAGTCCTATAACCCCTAAGGAAATAGAAAGAGTCATTAAAAATCTCTCAACCAAAAAGAGTCCAGGGTCAGTCAGATGGTTTCAGCACAGAATTCTACCAGGCCTTCAAAGAAGAGATGATACCAATACTCTTCAAACTCTTCCACAATATAGAAACAGAAGGAATACTGCCAAACTCATTCTATGAGGCCACAGTCACCCTGATCCCTAGACCACACTAAGACCCAACACAGAAAGAGAACTTCAGACCAATTTCCCTCATGAACATAGATGCAAAAATACTGGCAAACTGAATCCAAGAACACATCAAAAATATCATACACTATGAGCAAGTAAGCCTCATCCCAGTAATGCAGGGATGGTTCAACATATGAAAATCCATCAACATAATGCACAATATAAACAAGCTGGAAGAAAAAAAACCCACATGATCATCTCATTAGATGCTGAAAAAGCATTTGACAAAATCCAACACCCCTTCGTGCTAAAAGTCCTGGAGAGAGCTGGCATACAAGGATCATACCTAGAAATAATAAAGGGGATATACAGCAAGCCAGTAGCCAACATCAAATTAAATGGAGAGAAACGTAAAATATTTCCTCTAAAATCAGGGATAAGGCAAGGATGCCCCCTCTCCCCATATCTTTTCAACATAGTACTTGAAGTTCTAGCAAGAGTAATAAGACAAGTAAAGGAGATCAAGGGGATACAATTGGAAAGGAAGAAGTCAAATTATCCCTATTTGCAGACAATATGATAGTATACATAAGTGACCCCAAAAATTTCACCAGAGAACTACTATAGCAAGGTGGCTGGATACAAAAGTAATTCAAAAAAATTGGAAGTCCTTCTTTATAAAAAAATAAATGGGCTGAGAAAGAAATTAGGGAAACAACACCCTTCACAATAGCCACAAACAATATAAAATACCTGGGGGTAACTCTATCCAAGCAAGTGAAAGACCTGTATGACAAGAACTTCATGTCCTTGAAGAAAGAAATTGAAGAGGACATCAAAAGAAGGAAAGATCTCCCATGCTCATGGATTAAGTAGAATCAACATAGTAAAAATGGCCACCCTGCCAAAAGCAATATACAGATTCAATACAATTCCTATTAAAATACCAACACAATTGGTATAGACTTGGAAAAAAACAATTCTAAACTTCATATGAAATAACAAAAAGCCCAGAATAGCTAAATCAACCTTGTACAATTAAAAAAAAAATTTGGAGGTATCATCATCCCAGATTTCAAGCTATACTACAGAGCAATAGTAATAATGACAGCATGGTACTGGTATAAAAACAGACCAATGGATCAATGGAATCGAATTGAAGACCCAGAAATGAACCCACACACCTATGGTCACTTATTTTTTGACAAAGAAGCCAAAGAGAAAGGAAATAATCTTCAACAAATAGTGCTGGTCTAACTGGATATCAACTTCTAAAAGAATGAAATTAGACCCATACTAATCATTGTGCACAAAACTTAAGTCCAAATGGATCAAAGACAACATAAAGCCTGACACACTAAATGTAATAGAAGAGAAAGTGGGGAAAAGCCTCGAACTCATTGGCACAGGAGACAACTTCCTGAACAGAACACTAATAGCTTGGCTCTAAGACCAACAATCAATAAATGGGACCTCAGGAAACTGAGAAGCGTCTGTGAGGCAAAGGACACTGTCATTCGAACAAAATGGCAACCTACAGATTGGGAAAAGATCTTTACCAACCCCACTTCTGACAGAGGGCTACTATCCAAAATTTATAAAGAACTCAAAAAATTAAACACCCAGAAACCAAATAATCCAATCAAAAAATGGGAAACAGAGCTAAACAGAGAATTCACAAAGGAGGAATCTTTAATGGCAGTAAGACATTTGAAGAAATGCTCAACATCATTAATCATCAGGGAAATGAAACTCAAGAGGACTCTGAGATTCCATCTCACACCTGTCAGAATGGCTAAGATCAAAAACTCAAATGGCAGCACATGCTGGTGAGGCTGTGGAGAAAGGGGAACACTCCTCCATTGCTGGTGGCAGTGCAAACTTGTACAACCACTATGGAAATCAGTCTGGAGATATCTTAGAAAACTTGGAATAGCTCTGCCTCAAGACCCAGTCATACCACTTCTGGGTATCCACCCAAATGATCCCTCACCAAACCACAAAGACCTATATCCTCATCTATGTTCACAGCAGCCTTATTTGTAATAGCTAGAATCTGGAAACAAACCAGATGTTCCTCAATGGACAAATGGATAAAAACATTGTGGTACATTTACACAATGGAAAACTACTCAGCCATCAGAAACAATGAAATCACGCAATTTGCAGCCAAATGGATGGAACTAGAGAAGCTCATCCTGAGTGAGCTAACCCAGACTCAGAAAGATGCACATGGCATCTACTCACTTATAATTGGATTTTAGCCATATAGTACAGGATAACTATACTACAATCAACACACCAAAAAGATAAGGAACATAGACTTTGTTACCCATTAACAGGAAAAATTTCCCATAGGATGCTACCATGTAAGCCCCCAGTGCAAGAGGAAGTTCTTAGCCCTCATATGACTGTTGAACTGAGAGGGGCTGATACATAGGGAAACTCCTCATCGGAGGAGTGGGATGGGTGGGAGAGGGAGGGCAGCGTGAGAGGGTGGAACCAGGAGGGGTGAAAGAAGGGCACTGTGATGGAGATATAACTTGAAGTAATAAATAATCAAAACAAAACAACAGAAAAAGAAAAGCCTTATTCCAGAGGTATTTATTTATTTATTCATCTATTTTTGTTTTTCAAGACAGGGTTTCTCTGTGTAACAGAGTCCTGGCTGTCCTGGACTGGCTTTGTAGACCAGGCTGGCCTCAAACACACAGAGATCCGCCTACCTCTGCCTCCTAAATGCTGGGATTAAAGGCATGCCCAGTCCCAGAGATATTTTAAATAATTACCTATGCAAAGGTTTTCAAACTTTGGTAAATATAAAATTTACCTGTGAGGTTTAATAAATTTATTTGCCAGTTCCCACTCTGCAAATTCTGATTCAACAGGTCTACAAAGTGACTCAACCACCTTTCACTAAAAATAACAGAAAAGCAGTTAAGAAGAAATCAATCTAATACCATGAAAATTGACTATGCTTCTCTTCAGTCCACATAGAAATGAACAAAACAGAGCCTCCATTGTCCAACATCACATACAACGTATAATGATATTAAACATACCCTTTTTCAAGAAGCAGAAAGTATATACTAATTATGGAAAGGTTTAGTGAAACACAAGTGAAATTAACAAGGACAAGGAGAGAGGGGGGCAGGAAAGGTTGAAAGAATGGAGAAGTTTTCACTACCTCCTTCTCTGTATCAAACTACTCTGACACTTGACATCTTAAAAGGCAACAATCATTTATTTTATGAATCTGAAATTTGGGCAGTTTGCTCTGTGTAGTGCCAACTGGGATGATTTGACCTGAAGTAGGAAATCTGTTTCCAAGATGGTTCATTTACATGGCTGGTAAGTTGGTTCAAGTTATTACTTTATCTTTACTTTGGCTTGGTAATGGGTAGCTTAGTTAGGGGACTGACCAGTACAGAGTACAGGAAATGAAAATTTCTAACTTCCAGAGTCCAGGTTCAGGAATGTCATGAACATGTAGAGGTATCGTGTTCAACTAGTCAGGCAGTCATAGATTTGAAGGGAAGAAATATGCAAGTTGCCTTTCAATTTGTTGACATGAAAGCACAGCTCTTGCCTCAAAGGGTATATGAGATAGCTTTATTCTGGAGCTAAATGTGAATGTCCATCACTGAGGAACAGAGATTTAGGTTATTCTTAATTCCATATCCCAACATGGAAGCAGTTTCATGAAGTTTCTATGGTAACAGAGCAAAGGAAAATCATAAATGAAGACATGTTCCCACTGTGTTGCTGGGAACATGAAACAGGTGGTTACAGTGATGTAGAGAAATCTTAGTTATTAGTTTCAGATGCTCTCTGATGGCACTGTTAGCTTTTGGATTGGGGGAAGCTAGTGGTCTGCTAAATGAATATAATCCAAAAGGGTTTTTTTTTTATTTTATCTACTAATCATGGGATGTTAGCTCCAGAAACAAAGAATGGTTAGATAGGAGATTAAAGTTAGCTCAAGACAAATGCTCCAGAGGTGGACAAGGAATGACCAGGTAGGGGACTAAAACTAACCCAAGACAAAGGGTAACTAGGTTCTAGACCTGCAATATTCCAACCTCTCTACATCACTGCAATTGTCAATTAATCAGCCTTTGCAGACACAACTTTCCAGGAGTTCTCATTCACAAATTGTAGGGGTGTCAGAGAACACTGGGTCCATACTTTATAATTGTAACAAGGAAACAGAAAGACTTGAGAACATGAAAAATATAGACTTGCTTGTTCTCTAAAGCTAGTTAAGCCAAGAAAAGAACTCCACTTTTTGGATATTCTGGAGAAATCTACGACAAGTAAAATTAATACCTTTTCTAGACACTTGCTACAGAAATGATTATCAAATGTTAAGAGTACTTCCATGTAAACACTATCAAGATAAATGTAACACAGTTTAAAAATGCATAGGTAGGCGGGACAGCGTTGGGAGGCAGAAGCTGGATGATCTCTGTGAGTTCCAGATCAGGTGACATTGTCTCATAAAAGTAAAACAATAAAAACAAGTAAAAGGTGATATCGAGAAGTAAATAATCACAGGAATCATGCTGCATATGCATTTATGTGCATTTATCTATGCACCTATCTATGTATGGGCCACAGGTAAGACAAACTGATGGCTGAGATCAGCTAAAATCTCACTTTTTCTGAAGTCACTGATCTTCCATATCTTGGTCTTTGCCACCACAATTCCCTTGGATAATATGCATTTATTGTATAGTTGTCAGACCATATGACTAGCGTCTTTCTTCCACACAGAATTGTAGAGCTCATGGAGTGCTCTTGAATGTTAGGATAGCCTTAGCACTTCATTTCTAATAAAAGGAATGCACAAGAGGTGGCTGTATCTGACCTCTGATGTTAGGTTATCAAAGTCTCTGCCTTGCACACGTGTGTTGCACATGTGTGTTCACCCCTCTCTTCTCTCTCCCCTCCTGCCTCTGGGATTGCTGATTCTGCCATAGACAGACACATTGACAGAAAATGGTGACAAAGATAAGGGAAGAGAAACAAGAAGAAAGAAGGGTGTAAGAGAAAGAAAACAAATCCAGTTGCTGGAGTCTCTAGCATCAACCACCATAAACATCAGTGAATAAAGTATACACGATTCCAGCTCCGAACTTTCAAACTATCTTGGCTAATGCTAAGTTGAACAAGGACAAGGTTTCTTCTTTGTGTCTTATCCTAACTTCTGACCCACAGAATCCTGAACCATAATAACTGTTTTACATCGATAAGTTTTATACAATTTCTTGTGCAGCATAGTGATTAGAGCAGAGAAGAAGCAGGAACCATACTCACAGGCACTTTGGATGAATGGGGGAGGGGATGTGCTCTTTCCTCTGGTTATGGAGAGATTTTAGGCAAAAGAAGGGGAATAGTGACATATGAGTCTGGGACAATAACTGTCTATGTGCAGTGTAGATCTTGTGAGAAGGAACACAGGATACTAATGAAGAACAATACTTGGAGGAAAAAGTCCCAATTCACTACTGGGAAAGGAATGGTTATTTGAGCCACAATTTTACCATCTATAAATTAGAAATGACATAATAATTTCCTCTCAGTGAAGATTATAATATCAACCCAGCCATATCCATTGAACATGCTTATTATATTCAGCCTTTATTTCCATTAAGATATAAGCAGGATCTCAGAAGAAGTTGGTTCAAGAAAACTGAAATGGGAGTTGATGTAACACTCTCTTCATCAGGAATCATGCTAGTCTAGTAAAAAGTATCCCTCTGGTTCTGAGTGGTTTGTTCAGGCTGAACTACTTACCACTTTACTCAACAATCAAACTATCACTTCAGTACTAAAAGATGGTTTTCCACTGCAGACAAGTAGAGAGATTTTGTGAGTACTAACTTGTAATACAAAATTTTCAATGTCAAGAGTTTACACTTTTCTAATACTGTATAGGTTTATTTAAAAAGTCATTGATATATCTTGGAGGATATTTTAAAATTACTTCCAAGTACTTTCTCAAAATACGAAGATTTTTTTTTCAGAGAACAATACAAATAAGACCAGAAAGATAGCTCAGCAAGTAAGGGTGCCCGAGGACCTGTGCTACGTCCCCAGAACCAACATGATGCAAGGAGAGAACTGACTGCCACAGGTTGTCCTCTGACTTCCACATATGCTGTATCCTTGCACATCTTGTTCCTGGAAACCTGCTTTGGGCCTTGAGGGAATGAAGAAAGGGGAGACGCATATGAACAGAAAAGCTGGGATCAAGTGGTTGTGCTTGCTTTGATGAAGGTAACCTACTATGTCACCTAGAAACCCTGTATTTGTTTTTACACATCTGGATTGAGGAAGAAAGTTCATTGTATACAGCTGAACTAGGAGGTGGGTTTATGCTATACAGCTAAACAAGGAGACAGGTTGAGCCAATCTTGGTAGGAGGTGTCTATAGAGGAGCAATCTCAGGCTGTAGTCATCCAGGAGGAGGAAACTGGTTGGTAGTTTCTGCATACACTGTGAACATTCAAACTTGGACCAGACAAAGGTTTGGTCTGTCTGAGGAGCACTTGGGGAAGGTTTTCCACTCCCATTGGTCTGAGGCATTGGAGTCCTTGACATGGCTGTGCTCCTAACAACATTCATTTATTCAGTCAGGCCTTCATCTTCACACATTCACCTAGGGCTTCCTCTGTTCCCAATACACATGCATGCTACAGCAGGCACACTGTTCGAGCACATGTATGCATGAGCAAACACACACATAAACCAAATGTTAAAAATTTTAATTACATGGAAAGAAATACAATTAAAGATTAGATAACCAACCCATTTGTTGCGATTTCCCAAACTAAAACATCCATCGCACTATTTTTTTCTGCAATGTGTTATTTAGTTTAACACATAACAATACGTTAATTTTTAGTTAGAATTCTCTTCATAATTTTTGTTTCTATGCTTAAATAATATCCAAAACATACCTGGAAAATGCAGCAAATACTATTCCTACAACTGAAGATTGTGAATTGGGGCTTTATAAATTAATATAAAGAGGAAAAATAATACACTGGAACTTGACCTAAAATCCAAGCTATTTAACAAATACATTGAGAAAAAATCACAAATGACTTCATCACTTTCTCTGTTATAAAAATGGCATTATTTCTTCATTAGGGATAAGTATGTATTATTTTTATATTTTAAAAATGAATTATAGGTAGAAATGAATCTTTTAATTAAAAACTGGATATTCCTAGTATGTTATTATCCCACTAGATTCCAATTGTTTGAGAAATACTATACAGATGGTGATGACATGTCGTAGCTTGTTAGATTGCTCCAAGAGTGTAAATGATAAAAGGAACAAAAACAGATCCAGAGAAACACCCACATTTACAAAGGCAGAGACAGAGGAGTTAGAGGAAGGAGAGGCTAGAGATGTAGAAGGACATACAGGAGAAAATCTTCTCATGGAACAAGGGGAGGAAAGAGTTTGAGCACAGGGAGGGATCAATGTCAAATGTTTCACAAGTTACAGGGGAGACTAGTAAATGTCTTTCTCAAAAGAACACCACTGATCTCAACTGAGCACTGTCCCAGGAGAGTTATGTGCCTTAAATCCTTTTGCTTTAAGTGTAGGAGGGAATAAACAAGACAAAATGAATACAGAGCCCTCTGTGTACACTGTTCTATGAATGAAAGATAGGACGTAACATACCACTGTGCATCAGGGTGTGAGTGTGAGTGTGTGTGTGTGTGTATGTTTCCTAATATGTAATTAAATTTTGCTTAAATACTGACTTCTTTTTGTATATGTATTTATTACTTCAGGTTGCATCTCCATCACAGTACCCTCTTTCCACCCCTCCCACCCTCTACTCCCTCTCACTTCTATCCCACTCCTCTGGAGTGGAGTATCCCTACCTATCAGTCCCCTGGCCCAGTTCAGCAGTCATATGAGGGCCAAGAGCCTCCTCATACACTGGGGGCCTACAAGGCAGTGCCACTAGGGCAAAGTGTCTGATTGACAGGTAAGAAAATCTATGTTCCTCTTCCCTTTGGTGCATTGGTTGTACTATAGTTATCCTGTGTTATACTGCTAAAATCTGATAATAAATGAATAGATGTCATGTGCATCCTTCTGAGTCTGAGTTAGCTCACTCAGGATGAGCTTCTCTAGGTCCATCCATTTGACTGCAAATTGCATGATTTCGTTGTTTCTGATGGCTGAGTAGTATTCAATTGTGTAGATGTACCACAGTTTTTCTTTATCCATTCTTCAGTTGAGGGACATCTGTTCCCAATTTTTTGATTGGATTATTTAGCTTTTTGGCATTTAATTTCTTGAGTTCTGTGTAAATTATGGATATTAGCCCTCTGTCAGGTGTGGGGTTGGTAAAGATCTTTTCTGAATCTGTAGGTTGCCATTTTGTTTGAATGACATTGTCCTTTGCCTTACAGGATCTTCTCAGTTTCAGGAAATCCCATTTATTGAAAACGAAGGCACAGCATAACCAAACCTATGAGACACAATGAAAGCAATGCTATGAGTAAAGTTCATAGCACTAAGTGCCTTCACAAAGAAAATTTTGACAGTGCATATGAGCAACCTAACACCAGAACTGGAAGAGCTAAGAAAAAAAAAAAAGATACGAACACTCCTAAGAGGAGCAGAAGAAGGAGCAGGAAATCACCAAACATAGGGCTGAAATCAACTGCTTAGAAACAAAAAGAACAATATAAAGAATCAAAGAAACCAACAGTTGGTTCTTTGAGAAAAATCAACAAAATACACAAACCCTTAGCCAAACTGACAAGAAGAGAGAAAATACCCAAATCAGTAAAATCAGAAATGAAAAGGAAGAAATAACAACAGACATCGAAGAAATCCAGAGAATCTTTAGGTCTTACTTCAAAGATCTGTACTCCACAAAATTTGAAAAGCTAAGCAAAATGGACAATTTTCTTGATAGATTCCACCTACCAAAGCTAAATCAAGAGGAGGTTAATGAATTAAACAGCCCTATAACCCCTAAGGAAATAGAAACAGTCATTAGAAATCTCCCATCCAAATAAAGCCCAGGGACAGATGGTTTCAGCACAGAATTCTACCAGGCCTTCAAAGAAGAGCTAATACCAATATTCTTCAAACCCTTCCACAATATAAAAACAGAAGGAACACTGCCAAACTCATTCTATGAGGCCACAGTCACACAAAGACCCAACACAGAAAGAGAACTTCAGACCAATTTCCCTCATGAACATAGATGCAAAAACACTTAATAAAATACTGGAAAACCGAATCCAAGAACACATCAAAAGTATCATACAACATGGTCAAGTAGGCTTCATCCCAGGAATGCAGGGGTGGTTCAACATATGAAAATCCATCAATGTAATGCACCATATAAATAAGCTGAAAGAAAAAAACCACATGATCATCTCCCTAGATGCTGAAAAAGCATTTGACAAACACCCTTTCATGCTAAAAGTCCTGGAGAGAGCTGGCATACAAGGACCATACCTAGAAATAATAAAGGGGATATACAGCAAGCCAGTAGCCAACATCAAATTAAATGTAGAGAAACTTAAAGCATTTCCTCTAAAATCAGGGACAAGGAAGGATGCCCACTCTCCCCATATCTCTTCAAAATAGTACTTGAAATCCTAGCCAGAGCAATAAGACAAGTAAAGGAGATCAAGGGGATACAAATTGGAAAGGAAGAAGTCAAAGTATCCCTGTTTGCAGATGATATGATAGTATACATAAGCGACCCCAAAACTCCCACTAGAGAACTAATGCAATTGATAAACACTTTCAGCAAGGTGGCTGGATACAAAATTAACTCAAAAATATTGGAAGCCCTTCTTCATACAAAAGATGCTGTCTTTTTCCGTTGTGCGGTTTTGACTTCTTTGTCAAAGAGAAAGAAATTATGGAAACAACACCCTTCACAATAGCCACAAACAACATAAAATACCTGGGGGTAACTCTAACCAAGCAAGCAAAAGGTCTGTATGATAAGAATTTCAAGTCCTTGAAGAAAGAAATTAAAGAGGACATCAGAAGATGGAAAGATCTCCCATGCTCATGGATAGGTAGGATCAACATAATAAAAAAATGGCCATCCTACCAAATGCAATATACATATTCAATGCAATTCCAATCAAAATACCAACACAATTCTTTACAGACCTGGAAAAAAGCAGTTCTCAGCTTCATATGGAATTACAAAAAACCCAGAATAGCTAAATGTATCTTGTACAAAAAAAAAAAAAAAATCAGGAGGTACCAACATCCCAGATTTCAAGCTATAGTACAGAGCAATAGTAATAAAAACAGCATGGTACTGGTATAGAAACAGACCAGTTAATCAGTAGCATTGAATTGAAGACCCAGAAATGAACCCACACACCTACAGTCACTTAATCTTTGACAAAGAAGTCAAAACCATACAACAGAAAAAGACAGGATCTTCAACAAATGGTACTGGTCTAACTGGAAGTAGATATGTAAAAGAATGCACATAGACCCATACTTATCACCCTGCACAAAACTTAAGTCTAAGTGGATCAAAGACCTTAACATAAATACTGACTTCTAATTAGGGCAAAGATTTGAAAGGGCTAGAAAGGCATTAAGCCACATCTTGATGTAATCCATTATCTTGAGCCACAGAACGAGCTCAGATAGAAAGGAAACTTCTTTTGGAGTAGTATGGAGAATTCAAAGGAGAATGATTAGTAGAAGTGAAGTTTATAAAGGATGTTGATGATGAGCCATTCTCAGCCATCAGCTGACAGTTACTGAAGCTTGATTATATGTACATAAGGATTTCGTAAACCATCCTCTCTAGTTTTGTATATGTTTTAAAGTTTGTATGATGAAGTACTTGAAAATATATTGACAAAAATGGGGTGGAAGTTGCTACATTTCTCAAGATAACTATAATGTTGTTGGAAAGGGATCTGTTGAAAGTGTACGTTGTTGGTTGAAGACGGAGTAGTGAAAGTCTAAAACTGATACTATGCAAATGAAGAGAAGTTAATAATCAAGTTGAGTCTTGTATTATAACTGGCAAATGTGTTCATTTTAAGATTTTCCTCTAGAATTCTAAGGAACATGAATGTAGGGGCTTGTTGGAGAGGCTTATAACTGATTTTTTTTTCTAGACAAGGTCTCATACAGCCCAGGCTGACCTGCAACTTTCTGAGTAGCTGAAGCTCTAATACCCTTACCTCCACCTACCAAATGGTAACCAAATGGTAAGATTATAGGCAGGAGCCTCCACTTTTCTCATTTTATGCAGTGCTGGGAACTGAATCCAGGAGTTCTCCAAAGATAGGCAAACAATATACCAAATGAAGTATATCCCTACTTTCCATGATTGACTTTTGATGTGCTGATGCCAACTCTATGTTATGGAAGCATTAGTAAGAAAAATTTAATGAGATGGATAATATTTCTTCTGTGTTACTGAAGAAGGTATTATGGGGATGGTTGCTTTTTTTGGGGGGGAGGAAAATACTAGTATATAAGAGTTTTAAGTTAGGTTCCAAGGAGATAAAAAGGAAAACTAGGGACTTAAGATGGTCTTTCGAGAAAGGAAGAAAGAGAGAGAGAGAGAGAGAGAGAGAAAGGAAAGAAAGAAAGAAAAAAGAAAGAAAGAAAGAATTCAAGCCTGTGGGTATGGTTCAGGGATAGAACATTTACTTACCACATGCAAGGCTCTCTATATTCAAGGCCCAGCACAAAATGCCCAAAGCCCAAAACACACTTGCATACTGTCAAATAAAACTGATCATAGGAGACAGAATGATGGTAAAAGAATCAAAATGCTCTTTCCAAATTATTTTTGGATGCACACATGTGCACACAAACATATAAAAATAATTTGGGAAGAGCATTTTGAGTTACGTACATATGTGTGAAGGTCAGAGGACAACCTCAGGTGTTGGTCATCACCTTCCACCTTGTTTGAGATAGGGTCTATTTTGCATTGTTCATTGCTTTGTACAACAGGTTGGCTTTCCGATTCTCCTTATCTATTTCGTCATGGGAGTTGAACAGCAGCACAGGCTACTGTGCCCATATTTATATGGGAAACTCCGAGGAATTTTCTTTTGTTGTGGAACGTTGATGGAGATGTCACACCAACTATCTTTGGCGCATCTGAAATCATGTGATCCCCAGTACCCCACAGCCTGATCCTTTGACCCCACATAGGAGCAACATGCAGCCTCCATCCGAGCAGCCAGCCAGAGCCGGGACTCTAAAGTGCCATTTTGTGGCCATCTTTTTGCCACTACGAGCATACGAGAGACATCTCTGAGCGAACCCAGTTGCCATGTTATCTTGTCCACTCCACATGGCTGTAGTGTGTTCAGGCAACCAGAACCAGAGCATGAAGGCACACAGGGTTATGAGCAAACAAGGATTCAATGTGAAGTCCTTCGGAACCAGAGTCTTTGTGAAGCTTCCTGGGCTGACGCCTGACACACCGAACATTTATGATTTCCAAACCATGCATGACAAAATGTACCATGACCTGCTGCTGATGAAATATAGAGCCTTCTACACCCAGAGTGGTATTTAACACATGCTGGATAGAAACCGGAAAATCAAGTCTGGCCCTGAACGGTTCCAGAACAGCAAAGATCTCTTCGATGTGATCTTCACGTGTGATGAGCGTGTGTATGACCAAGTGGTGCAATACCTGAATGACAGGAAGCAGGAGGTGTGTCAGCTAGTGCATGTGATCAATATCAACATAGCTGACAACTACAAAGATGCCACCTTTGGAGCCTTCCTCACCTATGAGCTCTGCCTAAGCATCCAGCATGCTAAAGATGTGGATGATGAGATCTCAGAGCTGCTGGAGATGTTTGAGGGAAAGACTGGCAAGACCTTCCTGCACACCATGTGCTTTTATTGAGGAGAACTGCTAGCTGCCATCTGATGCCACCTGAAGTGGTCCTTTGTTAGTTCTGGTTCCTGAGAAGACAACTGCATTCATGAACAACTGGTTATGTTGCCAAAGAAACTGTGCTGATAAAATAAGTCGTATGACTACCGCATTTAAAAAGCAATAGGATGTTTTCTGGCTTTTACCAACGAGTTGTATATTTATGTTTCTCTCCTTAGAAATATTTTATTGTTAGTTTCCAAAGCTTATGTTTTCCTATACTTATAAGTCCCTTCTGCCCTGACTACAAATATCTAAACAGACTAACAGACTGTATGTTATGAGAGGAAAAAAACTTGGGATTTTTCAAATACATCTTCTTGTTTGTCCCAAAATAACATCATCAACAACAAAATCCTGTTTAATCTGAGCCTTAGAAAGCGAAAATAAACACTATAGGAGCAATATTGAAGGATGTAATATCTAATAAATTTCCAAAGTTATCCTAAAATTTTTATTACATTTATTTATATAGGTGATAGGGAACAAGTATGGATGGAAGTCAGAGGGCAACTTGTAGGAGTCAGTTCTGGGGATCAAACTCAAGTTATTGGACTTGGTGACCCATTCTGCCAGCCCCCAATGTTAACTTCTTTTTTAAAGATTTGTTTATTTTAAATTTATTTTTATTTTGTGAGTAAGAGTGTTCACCTGCATTAATGGATGTGTATCACTTGTATGCCTAGTGCCTATGCCTCCAGAAGAGGGTAGGGCATAGGATCCCCTGGAACTTGAGATAGGAATGGTGGTAAACCACCATGTGGGTGCTAGGAACTATACTGTGGTCCTCTGCAAGAGCAATAAGCACTCTTAACCACTGAGTCATCTCTTCAGCCCTTCGAAGTTGACTTTTAAGTCATTTTTTAAAGATTTATGAACCCCGGGAACAAGGTAGTTGCATCTGGAAAACTCATTTGAACTCAGGGTGTCAAGGAGTCTGTGTATAAGACATGCCACATTCATAGAGCCAATGTCAGCATAGAAATCCCAGAGGTTCAAGGAGGGATGAGGGGCTGTTTGTGTGAGGAAAACAAGATCAAAAAAAGCAGCACACAAATATCTAGAAGAAATCAAGCATCCAATCTTGGAAGGTTAAGCTTCATCATTATTATTGTTTAGATCTTAAATGCCTCCCCCCAAACCTTATATCATCAGCCTTTGGCACTATAAGGAGGCTGTGAAACTTTCGCAGGTAAAACCTCGTGGAAGGAGTTTAGATACATGCACACACATATTGGTTGGTAAAGTGCTTGCCTTTCAGACATAAGGACCTGAGTTCAACCACACATAAAACATTAAAATAAAAAAAAGAGAAGCCAGGAATAGTGACATACACCTTTAATCCCAGCACTCGGGAGGCAAGACAGGTGGATCTCTGTGAGTTCAAGGCCAGCCTGGTCTACATGGTGAGTTCCAGGACAGCCAGGACTACAGAGAGAAACCCTGTGTCAAATAAACAAACAAACAAATGGAAGGAAGAAAGGAAGGGCATGAGAGAGATAAAGTAAAGGAAGAGAAAGAGAGAAAGAGATAATAAAGAAAAGTTATATGTTGGTGTGTGGTTACAATCCCCAGTGCTGGGGAGTTAGAAACATGTGGATTCCTGGGTCTTGCTGGATAGCAAACTTAGCCTATTATGGGAGTTCCAGGTTAGTGAGAGACCCTGTCTCAATAAACAAGGGATGACCTAAGGAATGACAACGGAGGTTGTCTTCTGGCCCTTACACATTGCATATGCACTTGCCACACATGAACACATACATACATATATGAATGGCTTATATGCAAATTAAAGGTTCATATAATATGTATATATACATATATATGAAAGGTTCATATAGTAAATACACATGTGTATAAAGCTATGACAAAAGGGGTGAATTTAAATACTAAATGTGATTTACAAAGGTAACTTTTCAGTCAATGTGAGAGATGAACTAAAGAAATTGTGATGATTATGACCTCAGGATTAGGGATCAGGCAATCTTAAATGCAAATTCGAGTCTACATCAACTAATTCTGCCACTTAGAGAAGTTCTCTCCTCATCTATAAATTGAATATAGAGCTGTTTCCTTGGTTGGACTTCACCATCATCATCATCATCTTAAAGCAGAATAGCTGTAATCAAAGGCAGGAAACTTTCATGATGTGGAACCTACTGACGTTCCCTTACAAAAGGAGGAGGAGGCTGGTAAGGCTCACACTCCTTCAGCAGGTGCCCATGTGACTCCTCCTGGGATGATGACATAAGGCATAAACAATTGGCTGGCATTAAGACTTTTTGATGTTATAGTTGTCTGTAAGGGTCTCTGTGTGTGAGGATCAGGGATCCTGGTGCTTTTACTACATTTATACTACCCACGCTCCTCTTTGAAGTAATGGTATCTGAACTTCATGAGAATGATACCTTGCAAGATCTGCAACCACTTGATCAGACACAAACCTTGACTATTTTGCTCACTCAGTGTGGCTGACATCACTGCTAATTTATGCTGTCAGGTTTTTATCCTACTGATAGATAACTACTTAGGGCTTGTTTAAAATAGGAACAATGCTCATCTGGCTCTTCATTATTCTTGTCCACCTACAAGCTCCATCCCCCAACACTTGTGTCTGGCACATTGAGTTCCACAATTGTTCTCCAGACTTAAGAAAATTGAATACACAACTGTTGATTTTCTTGTGCTGAATCCAAAGAGAGCTAAAAACACCTTTCCATTTAAAAAGCAGCCACAGAAATATTAGTTTTAACAAGTTTTGAGGGCTGTGTAGTAATAATTAATGTTCATACTATTTTGGGGGAAGAGTATCCTTATGAAAGTTATATGGATAAAGGAACTGTGTTGAAATCATGGTTTACAAGTAAGTTAAGCCTGATTGATACAAGCTTTTAACTCCAGTTATTTCAGAGGCCAAGGCAATAGGATCACAAGTTCATGGCCTAAGCCTGTATGTAGTGGGACACTCCTATAATCTTAGCCTTTGAAAGGTGAAGTTTAAGGCAGATCAGAAGTTCAAGGCCAGCCTCACCTATATACAGAGGTTGAGGCCAGCATGAGTTACATGAGACCCTGTCTCAAAAATA
>CAJQZJ010037357.1:1881629-1924720 GCA_907164525.1 Lophiomys imhausi | reverse complement strand
TATCTGAGAAAGTGTAAATATTGTTTGATAATATTTGGTACTAGCTACTATTACATTTGTTGCTGTGTGCTAGGTACAGAACTTAACAATTTGCATACATTTTAACTGATGTACAATGTATTTCTTTATCTGTAGCAAGCACAGATAGTGAAAGATCTAAGCAAAACTATGGACAGAACAGGAGTCACAGCCATGATTTCATCTCGAGTTAATATGGAAAAAGGTTTGTTAGCTCATTTCCTAATGTCTTTAGATGGGAACTTTCTATGTTGCCCAGGCTGACCTCAAACTCCTGGGCTCAAGTAACTTGCTTGCTGGCTGAGGGTTTATGCCTCTTAGGCTCTCTTCTTTCCCTGGCTTTGTTTTCCATCATTCACCTAGTAATTACCTTCAATTTAAGCAAAGCATTTGTGTCAATATCAGAAGGCTAGAATCTTTATCTGACTACGCAGTGTGGGTATAAACATTAGAAATTCCTGCCCCTAGAGGCACTGCAGATGTGATTGCTATGTAACATGGGGATGGGCAGGTGGCAGGGAGGAGAGAGGCTATATCTACTATCTACGTTCAGGGTTCTGACCTATGAACATTTAAATGAATAGTAGCCTAACATTCTTGGGGAAAAAAGCAAGCTGGATACCAACACCACTTTAGCACCACGGGGTAGCCTGTGATGACTATCAGACCAGTACTAGGCAAGCACCAGATGGGCTCCCAGGACAGGAAACAAACCAGAAACTAGAAGAACTCTGACTTGACCTGGATGTGGGGGTTGTGGGTGGGCCAGCCCTGAGGGAGTGAGTATGGGAGAGCCAGGCCTGCCTTCTGTCTTCTAGGTGGTGGTGTTGGCTAGGGAGAGATGCCCTCCCTTCCCTTTTGCCCTCACCACCTTTGGCAGACATGAGATCTGGCCCAGATGGGCTCACAAGAGCAGGAGAGCTGTCCTTGCCACTCACATGCTGCAGCACTCGGGAGAGCAGGCCCTGCACCTTTCCATAGCAGAACTGGCCCTGCAAGTGTGGGTTGCAGTTCCAGAACCAGGCCTTTGAATTGGCCCACCCCAACATCTAACTGCTGGAGTGCAAGAAGAGGTCAGTTCTACAACCCAGGACTGCAGGATCGCCATGACACAAGACAGTTACGGCATAATTGAAAGGAGATCCAGTGAAGTTCCAGTAATGATGGAGTAGCAGAAAATCAGAGGCCTTGTACTAGACCAAGGAGTCATTATAATGAACATTTGCAAGCAGAATGTGTGGACAAAGGGGAATAAATGTGGAACATACTGAGATACACTGCAGCTTCCACAATGAGCTGTTGTTTTTTATGCTGGGACAAATTGCAAGAGTGGATCTGGGTGGAGGTGGGAGATGGGAAGGAACAGGGTGCATGATGCCAAATTCACAAAATAAATTTTTTTTCAAAAAAAAAACCCAACAACTTCAGAATGTGTTTTCTCTTATCTAGTTTTCAGGGTGTCTAATTCGAAGTACAGTGTATTCCAGTGCCCCACGCTGCCTTTCTTGGGAAAAATGTGTAAAAATAATTAACTAAATTATTTAGCAGCATTTAAATTATAGTTAATGTGTCCACGGTGTCAATTCTTAATCCACCACTATAAATGAGCACATACAGAAATCTGATGGTTTTTTTAAACAAACCTTAGCCTGGATTGTGCAATCTTATCCAGTCTATGATAGCTCTTAATTCTACTCCCCAGATAAAACCCCGTATAATATATATATATATATATGTCCCCTAGGCTGTTGTTATCCATGATATGCCAATGCTCCAGACCACATGGAATCATCTTCCTCAATCTGTCCCATTGTGTGTCTCCTTCTTTCTCCCTTTCCTTCTCCTCTTTCTTCTCTGGGTGTCTTCTTCTGGAGGTTTCTTCTACTCAAACACTCTCTGCTTCAGAAGTCCAAGCACCTTAGTCCCACCTACCTTTGTCTTTGCCCAATCTCAGGCCTCAGCATTTATTTAACCAAGCAAGGTAACACAACATTACTTGAAGTACAGAAAGCAAGCTTCTGGGAGCAGGTTAATTAACATTTAGAATGCATAAACTCACCCCATCAATTCCTTCCTTTTGTGTAATAAAAAGAATAATTTTTAAAAACTCGTATAGTAAAAACAGTAAGAACAAATATGAAATAATCAAGAAAACCATATATAAAACTTACATACATAATGTTTAGCATATTTGTATCAGGCAACCTTGAAGAAGAAAACAAGATCATCTACCTATCTTGGTGTGTCTAAAGTTCTGAACCTAAATATTTTTTATTGTATCCTATATTTATAAACCTAAAAATTTTATTTAGATTTGTAAATATATTTTTAAATCATAAACAACTCAAGTTCAATTGAGAATTTTATATCTATTATGTCTTCAATTCCATCAAAGATATATGAAGGGCTAAAGTTATTATTTCAGTGAGTAGGAAGCAAAAGAGAGAAGCTTCCAGAAAGAAAAATGACAGTTGGCTGCCTAGACAGTCCCAAATATCTCTCGATACCATTGGAGCATCATCTTTAGTCTTCTGACCAAGCATATCTCACAGACAAAATTGTGCAGCAGGAAATAAGGATTTCCCACACTGTCTCTGCAAAATCAGGCCATCCAATTACCTGCATTTAAGCTCTGGTCCATCTTCGAACTTTGTATAGTCCGTTGAGAGAGCAGGGGTGTTATTGCCCAGAAGGAATTATCTCCTGATGGAGATTTTTGATGCCCATTTTCTCCTTCCAAGTCAAATGGGAGCTGTCAGGAGCTGACTGATGCAAGTTAAAAAAATTCTTAAAATAAAAAAAACCCATCTTTAAATGCCATTTTCTGTATGCTTCTGAGGGTTTTGAAGACATCTATTGATTTATTTATAAATCTCTCATCTATGTATCTATCCATCCATCCATCCATCCAACCATCTATCTATCTAAGTTTTGAAAAAGCAAATTGTATATTTTTAATCTTTTACTATCTGTTTAACCTAGTAAGCCTATTTTGTTTTTTGTTTTAATTTGCATGAAGAGTTTTATTTAACTTGTGGGAAAGTTTACAAGTGTAAATCTAAGTAGAATATTTTCATTATAAAGCACATCACCAGGAGATATGACTTTTCCCTCTTTTTTTCTAATTCTATACCTGAATAATAACTGCATATATTTTGGGTTTGCTTTAGTCCATGGCTAAAAGTCCACTGGAAAAAGTAGATCATCTAGCCAAGCTTGAGTTCTCTCTCTCTCTCTCTCTCTCTCTCTCTCTCACACACACACACACACACACACCAGTAATTTTTTAAGTGAAAATAGATTTTTTCATACAATATATTCTGATTTCAGTTTTCATTTCTCCAACTCTTTGACCCTCCTCACAATTCTTCCCATACAAATCCACATCCTTTCATTTTCTCTCTCCTTATAAAATAAACAGGCATCTAAAATAATAAAATTAGATAAAATCAAAACAAAAACCATATTAAGACAAAACAAACCAATGGAAGAAAAGGGGGCCTTAGAAAAATCATAAACAACACATGTAAACTCAGAGACACATATATTCACACATACAAATCCCACAGAAACATAAAACTTGAAACCATTATACATATATTGTATATATCTACATATACATATATATTGGAAACACATATATGTACATATATAATTGGAAACCATTAGACATACACACACACACACACACACATATATATATACATATATTGCACTGGATTAAAAAACTGTGGTGTATCTACACAATGGAATACTACTCAGCTATCAGAAACAATGAAATTATGCAATTTGCAACCAAATGGATGGAACTAGAGAAGCTCATTCTGAGTGAGCTAACCCAGACTCAGAAGGATGCACATGGCATCTATTCACTTACAGTAAGTCTATTTTGTGATAAATTAAGACTAGCATTTGACACTACCAGGAGCTTGACTGACCAGCCATCTACCTGTATAAAACACTCCTAAATAGATTGCAATTGCAACCCATAAAATGATTGGCAGTAAATCTGTACTTTTAAATGGGTTGTATAAGCACAATACCTTATATAAGAGTTGAAATATATGCATATGTGTCAAAATATAAAATTCTAAACCAATGAATCAAAAATTAACCTTATTGTTGTATCAATATACAAAATTCTATACCAGTGTGTCAAAAGATAATCTTATTGTTGTATCGATATACAAAATTCTATACCAGTGTGTCAAAAGATAATCTTATTTGGAGAATAACAATGGCTTCAAGTTTCAGAGCAGATTCAATAATCTACCCTTATATCTTACCATTTCTATATGATGTACCTAATTCCCCTCCTTTTTCTTTTCAAGTCTTCTCTCTATATATAAGAGAGAAAGAAGAATAGAGAAAAGAAAAAGAAAGAGGAAAGTCCCTGAGTCTAATCTCCTTGCTTATCAAGACCATTTGACTTGAAACCAATCCCCCTAAATGACATCTATAACCCATCAAATGACCAGAGAATTATACACCCCACCTTTTGGGGATGGGGCATCGATCTCTTAAAATTGCTTCCTGGTGATTTGGGATGCAGAAAAACTATTTGCCCCGCCCCCCCCAAAAAGGGAAAAATAGCTACACAAGTTAATTTTAACATTTGTTGTCCACTCTCTATGTGCTTACACCAATTTGAATGTCCTGAGCAGTTTGTAGTCCAAAGTTGAACTTTGGGTGGGAAAGTTCAGGGCTTTATTGAAGTCTTGGTTACAACAGTCTGTGAGGCTCTGGGTCATAGTAGCAAGCCATTTTGAAGTTGTTCTGGATGTAGATTTTTGAGGAAACAATTAGTGAGGCAGTCTGTGAGGCTGGATCATCTGGGCTACTTGTTTTGTCTTCTTCAGTGTCTGGCCCCTTTCCTATGAAAATATATAATTTCTCACAAGTAACATATAGTTCTGTAATTACAGAAATGCCTGGAACAGATCAATTATAGAAGATTTCTGTTCTTTGTTTGAACAGAAGAAAGACATTTGTAAGTCTCCATTCATGCCATATAAAATGATGGCATGTAATAATAAGTCATGTGGCTTTTATGCAGTCAATAAGATTTTTGTTGGATATATGAATATATATATATATATATCCATATACATATCCAAGTCTTAGTCAATTTGAGCTGTTTCCACATAGTAGGATCAGGAAATACAAGACACCTGTTTGTTCTTTTGTTTGCAGCCAAGATCTGTAGGAGGCCTTTCCAGTCAAATCTGATTTCTATCAGTTTGGATGAAACACTTTTTTCTTTTCTATAAATATTATTACATACATATGACTGTATATAATCAATTTGAAGTTGAAAATTCAACATAAGACTGTATGGAGTTTAAGTATTCTCCTCTACAGTTTACATAAATTCATTAATTGATTGAGACAGGTTTTGGCTGTGTAGCTCAGGCTATTTGTAAATTAGGTTGGCCTCAAACTCAAAAGGAATCTATCTAACTCTGCCCTTGTCTCCCACATTTTGGGATCAAAGGTATGCATTTATATTTTTTTTTCCTTTTTTCCTTTCCTTGGAAATTTAATTTCTATGTGGATATATCTATCCTTACTGAGGCAGAGTTTCTCTTTGTAGTTTGGGCTGTCTTGATTTGCTCTGTAGAGCTCTGTAGATTAGATTGGCCTCAAACACACAAGGAACCTGCTTTTTCCTTGTCTTCCAAGTTTTAGGATCAAGGTATGAATTTAATTAGTTGAATTGCTTTTTTTAAACAATAACATTAATTAAACCATTTTATATTAATCTGAGTTCCAATTCTCCCATGGGAGCCACATTCTTGAGGAGATTGGTTTAGAATAGCATGGTATACTACTTTTTGTTAGCTTTTCTTAACTGTTGGCTGTGGGAGGCATGCATCTTGCATCAGGTTCCTCCCCTAGGCTAGGTCTGGGTCCTTACATTGACTAACATCTCTCTTTCTTTTCTTTCTCTTTTTTAAAAAGGTTTTTCGAGACAGGATATCTCTGTGTATCCTTGTCCTGGATTCACTTTGTGGACCAGGATGACCTTGAACTCACAGAGATTCCCCTGCCTCTGCCTCCCAAGTGCTAGGATTAAATGTGTGTACCACCACTCCCTGTGACTAACCTATTTCTTTTAGGGGCAATATGCCTCTTGGCACCAGTTCTCCAGTGGGAGCTCCACACATAAGGAGACTGACTTGTGACCCCTTTCCCTTTACATAAATTTCACATTATGTGTATTTATCCATTAGATCAATAAAGACATTATTATTTACTAGTAACTAAAAATGTACATACTATCTTCAAGGAAAAAAATATGTCATTTTGAATTCTAGACTGTTCTTAGTGAGTAGGCTTATCTTATTTGCCGGGGTGGGGGAGGGTCCAGCCTGACTTCATTGTTTAGACTAGGCTGGTCTAGAATTCAGAGATCCATTTTTTCTACCTTCAGTGTGATGGGCTTAACGGAGTGTGCCATTACTGCCCTGCTCAAATATTTCACTTAAATCCCAGATAATATTAACTCTGTAACCCAGAGAATAATTCTGAATTGCAGTGACCATTCTAAATATGTCCAAAAGCCTTGGTCTATCTTTGCCATCCTATGCTTCAGTTTTGTTCTGTTCATTATTCCCTGGAATCTAGTCGAGGCTGAATTGCATTGGTGATCCTGTCCTAGTTATCCCTGACAAGCACCTAGAAGCTAGGGAGCCCTGAGCTCTAGCTGCCATCAATTTTGTCTTATCTATCCAGGAAAGGCCTCTCTCCTTCCCCCATTGTCCATGCTGGTAACTTAGACTTCCATCTGTAAGCTCTCTCCTTTCCTAAGTCTATCCTAGTCCAATTTTTTTGTTTGTTTTGTTTCCAATTGGATGGATTGATTGGAATCCAATGGATTCCAATTGCTGTTTTTAGGTGCTATTTGTAGAAAAATAATAATAATTAAATTACGTTGGGCACCGTTTGTAGAAATGGCTAATTAAATTATTTAGTAGTATTTAGATTATAGTTAATTGGTCGGTGGTGTTAATCCTTAACCCGGCATTATATGAGCACACAAAGACATCTGATGGATGTTGACAAGCCTTGGCCTGGATTGTGCAATCTTAGCCCATCTCTAAGCTAGCTGTTAATTCTATTCCTCAAATATGACCCCATATAATATACATACATCCCTTGGGTTGTTATTCCCCATGCTATGCCAATGTTCCAGGCCACAAGAATAACATTCTTTTTTTCTAACTCATGGCATGTGTCCTCTTTCCTGGTCCAGCTGCTTGTCCTTCTTGTCTGGAACCTCTCTGTCTGCCCCAGAAGTCCGCACCTTAGTCCCGCCTACCACTGTCTTTGCCCAATCTCAGGTCTCAACATTTATTCAACCAATCAGAGACAATGATTAGAAAACAAAGTAACAGATAGCAAGCAGGACCAATTAACTAACATTTAGAATGCATACCATTACCCCATCAAATGACTGTGCCAACTTGATACCTGCCCCATGAAAACCAACCTATGACACTATTAATGATACTCTGCTATGCTTGCAGAGCAGGAAAGGAGCCTAGTATAACTTCCATCTGAGAGGCTTCATCCAGAAGATAATGGAAACTGAGGCAGAGACCCACAGACAAACATTAGGCAGAGCTCAAGGAGACTTGATGAAGAGTTAGGGGAAGGATTGAGGGAATTGGAGGGTCAAGGACACCACAAGAAGACCTACAGAGACAAAAAGCCTGGGCCCATGGAGTGCTCACAGAGACTGCACTCACAGAGAATGCATCAACCAGTGAGCATGCATGGACTGAATCTAAGCTCCCTACTCACATGTAGCTGATGAGCAGCTTGGTCTTCATGTGGACCCCTGACAACTGGACCTGGGGCTGTCTCTGACTTGGACTCTGTTGCCTGCCTTTGGATCCCTTTCCCCTAGCTGGGCTGCCTTGTCTGACCTCAGTGGAAGAGGATTAGTATTGATATGGCATAATGTGGTGTGGCAGTTTGGTATGGGAGAGGGCTCCCCTTCTCTCAAGGGAAGGGGAAGGGGGATAGGGGAAGAGAGTGGGAAGGTTAGACTGGGAGGAGAGGAGGGAGGGGGACTGCACTCCGGATTAAAGTGAATAAATAAATAAATTATTGAAAAAAATTCAGTATGTTAAATTTTGAGTTGTTTAGGAATCAAGAGGTTGTTCTGGATCTAAGAAGATGTTTTTAAAATTGTGATGCAAGTTAGTATAAAAACTGAGTTAGATATAGAACTTTAAACACATGGAGATGGTTAGATAGTAGAATGTTAAAGTCAGGTGCCAAATACATATGGACTGTGCATTGGGAATGTATGCTAAACCATATATCTCTCATAATTGTGGCCTATATTTTTCTGTTGTTTTGTATTGTATTTATTGTTATAAGAGAAAGAACCATTTGTTGGACTGAAATGGGGAGCTGTTGGGGGGAAAAGATATACCTTAAACTTAAAAAAAGGGAAGAGGATGGGGATTTGAGGGGGAAGAGGGTGGAAGGGTGGGAATGGAGAGGAGAGTAGGGAGGGGATTGTGATTGAGATGTAACTTGAAGAAATAAAAAATAAATTTAAAAAATTCAGTACGGTTAAAATTGGTATGGAGCATTCTTCTTCTTTGTTTAACATTTTATTTAGCCTATTTGTCTATACGTACATTACACATCATTAGAGGGTTGGGTGTAGTGGTGCACGCATTTAATACTAGCACTCAGGAGGCAGTGGCAAGGATCTCTTGGAATTCCAAGCAAGCCAAGGCTCCTTAGTGAGACCACATCTCAAAAAAAGTTCTTAGCATAGTATTTTTATGTTTCAAATAATATTATTCAGTATTTTACACTTAAAAATATTATGTGTGTGTGTGTATGCACAAGTGCCTTTACATACATGCAGAAGGAAGTCAGAGGACGGATTTCGATTATGGGTCTGTCTTTCCAAATGTATGTGGCTTCTTCAGGTCCAACTCAGGTCATTATACTTCTACAGCAAGTGATCTTGCAGGCCCCAGAATTTTTTGTAGGATGGAGGTGGATTACTTGAAAGCATTTTCATCCTTTCAGGGTTTGGGTTTATCTTAGATGTGACCATATCTCACTACTAGGGTTAAAGACTTTTGTGGTACTCTAATCTAGTCACTGTTCTGTGAATTACAATTTCTTTTCTGATCTCCTTGGCAGAAATTCATACTATTCAAGGTTGTGATTCCTCTTCAGGACTTTTGGATAATTCCATCTTCAGTCCCAGGGAATTTTCTCCATACAGTGTTGCATCCATCAATACTTTGCAGAGCATTTAAGGAAAACACTCTTCAAGCCCCATAGTTCCATTGTTATATATCTGTGTCTTCATTGGTCTGTCTTTCAAACATCAGTGACATTGGCCCACTCAGACTCCCTATTTCACCCTGATTTAGCAGGAACAATACGGTTCCTCCAGGGTTCCTCTGCCTGTGTTGTGACCTGCAAGCTTTCTCTTGACACTAAGCTGGTATGATCTGATAATGCACATCATTTATTCTTCTTGATATATTTTGCCTGCTATTGTGATTTTGTTGTATGCTAGTTACTTTTCTCACTGCTGTGATAAAATACTTGACCTAAAATCCTAAGAGGAGAAAGAGTTATCTTGCCTTGTTTCTCAACCATTCTAGATTCCTCTGTTGAGAATTCTTTATTTAGGTCTGTATCCCATTTTTTAATTGGGTTGCTTCTTTTGTTGTTGTCTAGCTTCTTGAGTTATTCATATATTTTGGATATTAACCCTCTGTCAGATGTGGAGTTTGTAAAAAAAAAATATCCTTTCCCATTCTGTAGGCTGACACTTTGTCCTAATGACAATGTTCCTTGCCTTACAGAAGCTTTTCAGTTTCATGAGGTCCCATTGATTAATTGTTTATCTTAGTGTTTGTGATAATGGTGTTCTGTTCAGAAAGAATTTCTTGTGCCAATGAGTTCAAGGCTAGTCCTTCATTTTTTTCTATCATTTTCAGTATATCTTGTTTATATTGAGGTATTTGATCCATTTGAATCAGAGTTATGTATGGAATAGTATATATGGACCTGTTTGGATTCTTCTATATGCAGCTGTCCATTTTGACCAGCCCCATTTGTTGAGGATGCTATCTTGTTTTTTCTTTCCTTTGTAATTAAACTGTCAAAAAAATTTTCAGAAAGAATGAAGCCCACCTATTTTCTTTAAAATGTTTAATTACAGGAAGTGCTCTGTCTCTAGTGTCTGGCGTCTCTGTTCTTCCAGTGTCTATATGTCCAGTACAGAATTCTTTATTGTCCCAGTCTTTGCTGGGCAAACCCAGATTGGCTTGTGCCTCTCAAACTGCCCTTCATCAGGGGTATATTGCTGAGGTGGTCCAGTCAATCTTCCTGATGATCAGAATGTGTCTGGGCTCATCGCTGCCATCTTGCAGAGTCCCTGTGTTGGAAATTTGATAGAGAATATTGAATCTGTAAATTTTCTTTGGATAGATTGATTATTTTTACTATGTTAATCCTACTAATCCACGTGAATGGGATATCTTTCCACCTTCTGATATCTTCTCTGATTTCTTTCTTCAGAGACTTGACATTCTTTTCATACAGGTTTTTCACTTGCTTGGTTAGAGTCACCCTAAGATATTTTATATTATTTGTGGCTATTGTGAAGAATGTTGTTTCCCTGATTTCCTCCTCAGTCTTCATGTCATTTGTGTATAGGAGGGCTGATTTTTTTTTTTTTGAGTTAGTTTTGTATCCAGCCATTTGCTGAAACAGTTTTTCAGCTCTAGGAGTTCCCCAATGGAATTTTTAGGGTCACTTATGTATACTATCAGATCTGCCAATAATGATAATTTGACTTCTTCCATTCCAACTTGTATCCCTTTGATCGACTTCAATTGTCTTATTGCTCTGGCGAAAACTTAATGTACTATACTGAATAGTTATAGAGAGATTGGACAACTTTGTCTTGTTCTTGACTTTAGTGGAATTGCTTTGGGTTTCTCTCTCTTTAATGTGATGTTGGCTATAGGCTTGCTTCAAATTGTCTTCATTATGTTTAGGTATGTCCCTTACATCCCTAATCTCTCGAGGACATTTATCATCTAGGGGTGTTGGATTTTATCAACAGCTTCTTCACCATCTAATGCGACGATCATGGAATTTTTTTCCTTTTCTTTCAGTTTATTTATACAGTGGATTACATTTAATGATTTTCTTATATTGAACCATCCCTGCATCTCTAGGATGAAGCATACTTGATTATAGTAGGTGACCTTTTGGATACGTTGTTGGATTTGGTTTGTGAGCATTTTGTTGAGTATTTGTGCATTTAGGTTCATAAGGATAATTGCTGTGTAATTCTCTTTTCTTCACTTAGTTTTTGTGTGGCTTGAGTATCAGGATGACCGTGGCCTCATAAAATTGAATTAGACAATATTCCTTCTGTTTCTATTTTGTGGAATAATTGAGGATTATTGGTGTTAATTCTTCTTTGAAAGTCTGGTAGAATTGTGCACTAAAACCGTCTGACCCTAGGATCTTTATTCTGGTTGGGATCCTTTTAATGACTCTGTCTATTTCACTAGGTGTTATTGGTCTATTTAAATTTTTTTATCCAGTGTTGATTTAACTTTGGTAGGTGGTATCTATTCAGAAATTTGTCCATTTCTTTTAGATTTTCCAATTCGGCAGAGTACAGATTTATAAAATATATCTGTATGATTCTCTGGTTTTCACCTGTGTCTGTTGTTATAGTTCTCTTCTCATTTCATTAATTTGATATTCTCTCTTTGTCTTTTAGGTAATTTGGATAAGATTTGTCTATTGTGTTTGTTTTCTCAAAGAACCAACTTGGTTGTTTCATTGTTTGTATTGCTCTCTCTGTTTCTATATTTATCAATTTTAGACCTCAGTTTGATCATTTCTTGCTATTTACTCTTCTTAGATGTGCTCACTTTATTTTTAATAATTATTTATTACTTCAGGTTACATCTCCATTGCAGGGTCCTCTTTCCACCCCTCCCAGGCCCACCCTCCCACCCTCTAACCCCTATCCCTTCTATCACACTCCTCTGGAGTGGAATGTCCGTACATAACAGTCCCCTGCCCCAGTTCAGCAGTCATATGAGGGCCAAGAGCCTCCTCCTCATACACTGGAAGTGTACAAGGCAGCACCACTAGGGCAAAGTGTCTCATTGACAGGAAAAAAAGTCTATGTTCATGTTCCCTTTGGTGCATTGGTTGTAGTATAGTTATCCTGTATTATTTGGCTAAAACCCGAGTATAAGTGAATAGATGCCATGTGCATCCTTCTGGGTCTGGGTTAGTTCACTCAGGATGAGCTTCTCTAGTTCCATCCACTTGGCTCCAAATTGCATGATTTCATTGTTTCTGATATCTGAGTAGTATCCATTGTGTAGATATACCACAGTTTTTTAATCCATTCTTCAGTTGAGGGACATCTGGATTGTTTCCAGTTTCTAGCTATTACAAATAAGGCTGATATGAACATAAATGAGGAAACTTCCTTGTGATTCACGGAGGAACTATTTGGATGTATACCCATAAGTGGTATGGTTGGGTCCCGAGGCAGAGCTATTCCAAGTTTTCTAAGATATCTCCAGTCTGACCTCCATAGTGGTTGCACAAGTCTTCACTCCCACCAGCAATGGAGGAGAGTTTCCCTTTCTCCACACCCTTGCCAGCATGTGCTGTCATTTGAGCTTTTGATCTTAGCCATTCTGACAGGTGTGAGATGGAATCTCAGAATTGTCTTGAGTTGCATTTCTCTGATTATCAAGGATCCTGAGAATTTCTTCAAGTGTCTCTCAGCCATTAGGAATTCCTCCTTTGTGAATTCTCTGTTTAGCTCTGTTTCCCATTTTTTTGTTTGGATTATTTGGTTTCTTGGCATTTAATTTCTTGAGTTCTTTGTAAATTATGGATATTAGTCCTCTGTCAGATGTGGGGTTAGTGAAGATTTTTTTTCCCAATTTGTAGGCTGTTGTTTTGTTCGAATGACAGAATGCCTTACAGAAGCTTTTCGGCTTCATCAGGTCCCATTTATTGATTATTGGTCTTAGTTCCTGAGCTGTTGGAGTTCTGTTCAGGAAGTTGTCTCCTGTGCCAATGATTTCGAGGGTTTTTCCCACTTTCTCTTCTAATAGATTTAGTGTGTCAGGCCTTATGTTAAGGTCTATGATCCACTTGGACTTAAGTTTTGCACAAGGTGATAAGTACGGGTCTAATTTCATTCTTTTACATGTGGACATCCAGTTGGACCAGCACCATTTGTTGAAGATGCTGTCCTTTTTCCATTGTATGGTTTTGGTTTCTTTGTCAAAAATTAAGTGACCATAGGTGTTTGAGTTCATTTCTGGGTCTTCAATTCGATTCCATTGATCCACTGGTCTGTTTCCATACAAGTTCCATGCTCTTTTTACTTATTGCTCTATAGTAAAGCTTGAAATCTGGTATGGTGATACCTCCAAATTTTTTTTTTATTATACAGGATTGATTTAGCTATTCTGTGTTTTTTTGTTATTCCATATGAAGTTGAGAACAGCTTTTTCCAGGTCTATAAAGAATTATGTTGGTATTTTGATAGGAATTGCATTGAATCTGCATATTGCTTTTGGTAGGATGGCCATTTTTATTATGTTGATCCTACCTATCCATGAGCATGGCGGATCTTTCCATCTTCTGATGGCCTCATCAATTTCTTTCTTCAAGGACTTGAAGTTCTTGTCATAGAGGTCTTTCACTTGCTTGGTTAGAGTTACCCCCAGGTATTTTATATTGTTTGTGGCTATTGTGAAGAGTTTTGTTTGCCTAATTTCTTTCTCAGCACATTTATCTTTTGTATAAAGAAGGGCTTCTGATTTTTTTTGAGTTAATTTTGTATCCAGCCACCTTGCTGAAAGTGTTTATCAATTGCATTAGTTCTCTAGTGGGATTTTTGGGGTCACTTATGTATACTATCATATCATCTGCAAATAGGGATAATTTGATTTCTTCCTTTCCAATTGTACCCCCTTGATCTCCTTTAGTTGTTTTATTGCTCTGGCTAGGATTTCAAGTACTATGTTGAAGAGATATGGGAAGAGTGGGCATCCTTGCCTTGTCCCCGATTTTAGAGGAAATACTTTAAGTTTCTCTCCATTTAATTTGATGATGGCTACTGGCTTGCTGTATATCCCCTTTATTATTTCTAGGTATTGTCCTTGTATGCCAGCTCTCTCCAAGACTTTTAGCATGAACGGGTGATGGATTTTGTCAAATGCTTTTTCAGCATCTAGGGAGATGATCATGTGGTTTCTTTCCTTTCAGCTTGTTTATATGGTGTACTACGTTGATGGATTTTTGTATGTTGAACCACTCTTCATTCCTGGGATGAAGCCTACTTGATCATAGTGTGTGATACTTTTGATGTGTTCTTGGATTTGGTTTGCCAGTATTTTATTAAGTATTTTTGCATCTATGTTCACGAGGGAAATTGCTCTGACGTTCCCTTTCTTCATTGGGTCTTTGTGTTGTTTAGGAATCAGGGTGACTGTGGCCCCATAGAATGAATTTGTCAGTGTTCCTTCTGATTCTGTTTTGTGGAAGAGTTTGAAGAGTATTGGTATTAGCTCTTCTTTGAAGGTCTGGTAGAATTCTGTCCTGAAACAATCTGGCCCTGGGCTTTTTTTGGATGGGAGATTTTTAATGACCATTTCTATTTCCTTAGGGGTTATAAAACTGTTTAATTTGTTAACCTGTTCTTGATTTAGCTGTAGTAGGTGGAATCTATCAAGAAAATTTTCCATTTCGCTTAGGTTTTCAAATTTTGTGGAGTACAGATCTTTGAAGTAAGACCTAAAGATTCTTTGGATTTCTCTGATATCTGTTGTTATTTCTCCCTTTTCATTTTGATTTTACTGATTTGGATATTTTCCCTCTTCCACTTGTCAGTTAGGCTAAGGGTTTGTCTATTTTGCTTATTTTCTCAAATTACTAACTCTTGGTTTCATTGATTCTTTGTATTGTTCTTTTTGTTTCTAAGTTGTTGATTTCAGCCCTACGTTTGATGATTTCCTGTCTTCTGCTCCTCTTGGGAGTGTTTGCTTCTTTTTTTTTCTACTTCTTCCAGTTCTGCTGTTAAGTTGCTCATATGGGCTGTCACAATTTCCTTTTTGAAGCCACTTAGTGCTATGAATTTTCCTCATAGCACTGCTTTCATTGTGTCCCATAAGTTTGGGTATGTTGTGCCTTCGTTTTCATTGGACTTTAAGAAGTCTTTGATTTCCTTCTTTATTTGTTCTCAGACCCAGTGGTCATTGAGTAGAGAGTTGTTCAGTTTCCATGAATGTGTAGGCTTTTTGTTATTTCTATTGTTGCTGAAGTCCAGTTTTAATCCGTGGTGGTCTGATATGTTACAAGGGGTTATTTCAATTTTCTTGTAGCTATTGAGGCTTGCTTTGTTTCCAACTATATGATCAATTTTGGAGAAGGTTCTGTGAGGTGCTGAGAAAAAGGTGTATTCTTTTGTGTTTGGGTGAAATGTTCTGTAGATATCTGTTAGGTCCATTTGGTTCATGACCTCTGTTAGTCTCATTATTTTTCTGTTTGGTTTCTGTCTTGATGATCTGTCCATTGTTGTGAATAGGGTGTTGAAGCCTCTCACTATTAATGTCTGGGAATCAATGTGTAGTTTAAGCTTTAGATGAGTTTCTTTTACAAATGTGGGTGCCCTTGTATTTTGGGGCATAGATATTCAGTATTGAGATGTCATCTTGATGAATTTTTCCTTTACCCAGTATGTAGTGGCCTTCCCTATCTTTTTTGATTAACGTCAGTTGAAGGTCTATTTTATTTGATATTAGCAAAGCTTACTCCAGCTTGCTTTCTGGGACTATTTGCTTGTAAACCTTTTTCCAGCCCTTTACCCTGAGGTAGAGTCTATCTTTGTTAGTGAGATGCGTTTCTTGTATACAGCAAAATGATGGGTCTCATTTAAGATTCCATTCTGTAAGCCTGTTTCTTTTTATTGGGGAGTTGAGTCCATTGATGTTGGGGGATATTAATGACCAAAGGCTGATGTTTTCTGTTATTTTGATGTAGGTGGTTGTTGTATGTTTCTTTTGGTTTAGCTGCAGTGGAGTTTTTTGCTTCCTCTGTTTTTTTGGGTGTACATATATTCTCTGGGTTGTAATTTTCCTTCCAGGATCTTTTGTAGATCTGGGTTTGTAGAAAGATACTGTTTAAATTTGGTTTTGTCATGGAATATCTTGTTTATTCCATCTATATTGATAGAAAGTTTTTCTGGATATAGTAGTCTGAGCTGACACCTATGTTCTGTTAGGGTCTGTAGGACATCTGTCCAAGTCCTTCTGGCTTTTAGAGTTTCTGAGGTGAAGTCAGGTGTAATTCTGATGGGTCTGCTATTATACATTACTTGACCTTTTTCTCTTACAGCTTTTAATTTTTTCTTTATTCCATACATTTGGAGTTTCAATTATTATGTGGTGAGAGGAATTTCTTTTCTGGTCTAATCTGTTTGGGGTTCTGTATGCCTCATTGTTCCTGTGGCTGTGCAGGTCTTGGTTTGGGTGCTGGAGCTGTCCTGTGGAAACTGAGCACTCAGGAAGTTAAAAGGAACCTAGATCTGGTGATTGGAGCTGCCCACCAAGGCCCAGGACACTGCACTGGTGCTGGAGACGTAACCTGCTACAGGAAGTGTATCTAGCTGCTTTGTCTAGTCACAGTGTTCTTCCAAGTGACTGTAAATCCAATAGAGGGGCCTGTATGTCCAACATATCTGTGCAAGCCCAAATACGCTTGTGCCTTCCAGACTGCCACTCTGCTAGAGATATACCGCTGTGGTCCTTCTGCTGTCCTGTAGCTCCAAATGTGCTGTAGTTCGTGGCCACAATGGTTCTGCTGAGAATATACTTGTTCCCACGGCTCTGTTGATCCTCCCCTTGGTGTCAGAAGACCTGTGGGGAATCTGGGAGCTCAGGAGGCTCATGAACACCCCTGTCTCAGGTTCAGAGTCACTCGCTGGGTATTTGAGTGGCTCATACCCACAGGTCATCTCCTGGTGATGATTCTCCTGCTTCCCTGGCTTCTGTGGCTTCTGCGGTTTCTGATGGTCTGTTTTTCTGAGTGTCCGAGAGTCTTACGCAGGGAGTTTTATTAGTCCCTGGGTTCGCAGCCTGAAACCCAGTGGGTTCGAGCCTCTCAGCGTGTTATAACTCTGTGGTGTTATAGCTGTTTTCCCTGCTTTCAAAATGCATCTGTGCAGGCTACTGCCATCTTGGAATCCCCCGAATAGTTGTTTTTGCCATGGTATTTTATCATAGCAATAGAAAATTAACTGATACAGTTGGTAAACATTATGGAAGATCTAAAAGAAGAGCACAAATGAACAGACTTCATTAATTGTAAGGCTCAATGTTTTAATTATATTTTAGATTGGTGTACTTATTTTTACATAAGAAATTAAACATTAGGTAATTTTTTTTTCAGGTCAGGGTTTCTCTGTGTAGCCCTGGTTGTCCTGGAACTCACTATGTAGACCAGGTTGGCCTCAAACTCAGAGATATGCCTGTTCTGCCTCCCAATATCTGGGATTAAAGGGAGGAGCCATTACCACCTGGCTATTAGGGTAAATTTTTTACAATCACACTTTTAAATTTTTTAATGTAAAATCTAATTGCATCACTTCCTCCTTCCCTTCTTCCCTCTACTCCCTCCAATATTCCTCATTCTCTCTTAAATTGATGACCTCTTTTTATTATTGTTATACTTATATGGTAGTTTAAATAAGAATGGGCACCATAGACTCATGTATTTGAATGCTTAGTCATCAGGGAATGGCACTATTTGAAAAGGATTAAGTTTTGTGTCCTTGTTGGATTCTCTCTCTCTCTCTCTCTCTCTCTCTCTCTCTCTCAGCTTGCAGATCAGGATGTAGCTCTCAACTGTTTCTCTAGCAACATTCCTGCCTGCCACCATGCTCTCTGCCATGATGACAATAGACCAAGCCTCTCAAACTGTAAACAAGTTCCAATTAAATGCTTCCTTTCATAAGAGTTGCCTTGGTCATGATGTCTCATCATAGCACTGGAATAGTAACTAAGACAATATATAAACATATAAATATTAAATATAATCCAGTGAGTCTACCTCATCTCATCTTGCCTTGTATATATGATCTCAGAGCTGACCAATTTGTATCAGATAACCATTTAGGGGGCTTATCTTTGGGATAGGCTAAAGTCATTTTGGTATATATAGTTCTTTGTCTAGGGGCTGTATACCTGTGAGATTTCCCACTTCTGTGTTAATGTATTGTTATATTTCAGGTCTTATTTAGGCAGCCATATTAAGAAAGTATCATGTGTGTAGCTTCCCTGCCATTCTAGGAGATACAACCTCACAGCAGACTTCCTATTCTGACTCTTATAGTCTTTTCACCCTTCTTCCTCAATGTCCTCTCAATCTGAAGTACAGGAATTGCATTATAAACATATCTATTGAGGCTGGTATCCCTATAATTAGCTGATCTCAGCATCATGACCTTTGGTGGCTTTCTGTGATAGTCTCCATTTGCTGAAAAGAAAAGCTTCTTTGAAAAGGGTGAGAGATACAGTTATTTGCAAATTTTATGATTCCTCTTCTCTTTACAATGGAATAGTATTCTGTGGTGTATATATACCACACTTTATTATCTGTTCATCTATTGCGGACATTTAGATTGTTTACATTCCTAACTACTGTGAACATAGTGGCAAAAAAGTATGGACCACACCACTAATCTGCATGTCATCTTTGCTCAGAGCCCATGCTAATCTTCTTAGTATTGCTTTAATTTCAGTATATGTGCTTTCAAAGCAAGCATAGGCACAGTGTTTTAAAATAAGTTAGTCTCTCTCAAAACATTATATATTCAAGATAATTCTACTTCTAATCCAAGCACAGTTTTAACATGGCATTGGAAGGGTTGATTCTAAAATTTATATAAAAGAGCCAAAGGCCAAGAATATCCAAGAGAAAATGTGAAGGAAACACTGAGTTGCATATACTATCAGATATGAAGTTTTTAATAAATCATATCTGTTGCTATTATTATTGTTTACAGCTATGATGAGTAGATTAATTCAGCTGAATTTTTTTAAAGTAGCTGTTAGGACTTGGAAGATAGTTCAGTCCATAAAGTGCTTGTAATGAACCATGAGTACCTAATTAAATCCCCAGAGCATAATCATAAAAGGATAACTTTCTTGGGATTAAACATGTTCTAAAATCTTTAGATCTGAAAATACTGAATATTTGAGGATATGGTACAAGGGAACCAAAATAACCAGTCAGTCTAATCTGGCAGTATCTGATAAAGTGGAAAATGAGGAAACACATCAAGCCAGCAATTCCAATTACAGGTAAATACACAAGAGAAAATCTAAAACATATGTACAACAAAGTATCAGTATCAGTTTTTCTAGTATTTTCACAGCATTGAGAAGTGGGAACTGAAGAAATATAGAAAAATGTTGTTTAATCATCAAATGTAATATTATGTGACACTAAAGAAGTATAGCTACATGAATTCTCATGAATAAATCTCATAATATAATGTTGAGAACCAAAAGAAAATTCTAAAAGGATAAACAGAGAATGATGTAACAGAATATTTTTATTTATATATGCTTATATTCGTTAATACTTAATAAACACCTATAAAATACCTAAATCTTATAACCTAAAACTTATAACCTAAAATCTATAATCTATCTAAGAATACTCTAGTATCTATCTAAGAACATTCTAATACCTATCTAAAAACACCTTACTAACACTATTTTAACTTTCTTAAAAGAATATTAATATTCTTAGCAAAGGTCTGTGCAGGGTAACTTGGTTTTACATTAGTCCCATCAGGTAATCTCTTTCAAGCATAAATTCTGTTGGGCCTTACTTTGCCAGTTTGCGAGGCCAATTTATTTCAACTGTCAAACTGTGGCTGGTTTATAAAGTCAGTCTGTTCCAAACTCCAAACTGAGGCCTGCTTTTATCAAAGCTGAGATTTGCCTCCAGTCTCCCTGGCCCCGGCAAACCCCATGACCAAAAGCCTCTCCTAGTGGCTTCTGAACTTCACTCGCCTCACTCACTTTTTTGGTGCTCTGGAACCCCAAAACAGACACCTTCAAGGACTCTCTCTCAGCAGGTTTTATGCTATGCCTTTGCCTTGGGCTATTGTAGCCTAAATTCTGTTAATGGCATACCTTGGTATGTACTTCTCCAGCGTGACTTCTCAGTGGGTGAGGACAGGAGGAAGAGAGATACCACATGGAGTTCTCTGGCTTATATATCTCATTATCTTGAGATCCTTGGTGGTCTTGAGGGTCCACAAGATTTCTCGTGATATTCAGCAGTCCTGTTGCTTCTCATGGCAACTGACATCATCTTTGTCATCTTTGAAGCTTGCTCAGTTTCTTAGCCATGCCCCTTCAACAGGGCATATGGTCTGGCCACAACTTGGCTTTGTCCATTTCAGCAGGTTAAAGGAACCTCAAGCTCTTCCTTATGTGCTGCCAGATGCTAATCCGAACTGTCTAATAATTAACTAAAGGCCTAACTTCTACCACAGAGTGATATCTATAAATTTTGAAAATAATCCTACCAGTTCACAGAGAGAGGGTCTTTGAATTATATTTGTTTGATTTATGATTTTTCAATTTTATAGTTGTGTGGTATATATTCAGGAGAAATCAAAAGTTTTGACTTTTGACCAAACCTTTCCCTAGTCTAGTGATATGTGGTCTGATCCTTGCTTGCAATGCTATAGTGAGACACAGCTCCTCGTCAGTGATGTGGTCACCATAGGAAGTCACTTGTATGGAAAACTGGCTAAGCTGTGATGTTCATCGGTTAATTCACTAAATTCAATTTTAGTTACAATATTTTCTGTATTCTTGTTTTTATTATTTTGGAAGTGGTGAGTGACTGTATTTTTGAGATGGTATCTCACTATGTATCTTTGAATTCACAATCCTTCTGTCTCAGCTTCCCAAGCACTGGAATTACAGTGTGCAACACTTAATCTGGCTTCATTTTTAAAGTTAAAAAAATAAAACCCTGCCACCTTCTCACTGTATATCTCATGCTTTGATTTCCTCAGTACTGGGATTAGACATATGTGACACAAAGCTGAATTGTTATTTTCAGTTAATAATTTCTTTATCTCGATATAATGTCCTCAAAGAGGATGAGTTAAATGTTGTAAAGGGGTTAAGTGTTCAGTCCTTAACTGAAGCCAGGGAAGGCACAAGAGAGTAGAAAGGGCTGCGTCCCTGAGACCCAAAGAAATGGTGGAAGCGTCACTTGGAAGCTTCTTTCCTACTGGCTACCTTCCATAGTGCCAAAAAGTTCTATCTGTACTACTGGAGGAACAAAGTAATTACCAACCTTAACCAGCTGTGAACCTTTTGAGTTACAATAACAATTGGCCTGAGAAGGCCTGACTATTTGTTCAGTAGTGACACAAATGTCATGGGAGTAACTAACCACATTCTGACTGGATTAAAGCTCCATCCCACAAGTTTAAACCCATACCTGACACCAATATTGGAGCCATGAATTTGTAAGTAGGTAGGTAATAGGTCTTAGGGGAGACCCTACTATTACTACTCTGCTAAAGGGACACAGGATTAAACTGACTCTTAATGATTTATACATGGATTAGTGCATCTGTCATCCCTCATCAAAGAAGCTTCATTTTGCAGCAGATGGTGATTAACACAGAGATCCACAACTGGTCAAGGTACAGGAATAAGGAACTGAGAAATTTGCTTTAAATGAAACATCCATATTAAAACCCCACCTCCCAAGGCTCAGGGGTCATTTCAGTAGAGGAGACCAAAGATTGTAAGAGCCAGATGTGTGGACACAGAGTGCCCTGAAAATAGCAGGGCATCTTCACATATAAATTCACAGAAGTTAGGATGGAATGTGCAAGACTTGAGTAAATTCAAGCCAAAAAAAATCCAATGTGGAGAGAAGAGATGTGTACAAAGTCCCACTCATTGCTAAGCGCTATTGACAATTGGTAACCACTTGTCAAAGGAGAGTCAATTTAAGATTGTGGCCATGGTGGATTGACTGGGCTTCAGTATAGGGTCACAAATCAAAGGGTATATGGGGAATCACAAATTGTATTTGATGGGTTAAGAAAAAAAAGATACAAAATCAGGTATGTAGGTGAGGCAGATTTGGGAAAAATCAAGGGAAGTTTGTGATCAAAATGCACTGTAAAAAATTCTTTAGGACGTAATAAAAATAAGAAAACAACCTTAAATCTGAATGTGAAGCCACCATTTACCCAAGTACCAGACTAAAGAACTTCTCATAACAATTAATGATATAATACTGACAAGAAAGGAAACTGAAACAAAAATGTGGAGAAGCCTTTTCTGAGGAACAGCACAAAACCTTAAACTTAGAATCAAACAGACATTGTGCTATTAACCATGCATCCTGCCTGCCCTACAAGGAAGGTATCTGAATGGGAATGTTAAGTCTCTGTGTACTGAGGGTAACCATAGCAATATCCATGCACAAAGCAAGCACAGCTCCTAATGATATTAACAGAAGACAGTGAACTAGATAAGAGCCTAGCAAAAGGAAAGCACACTCATTTCTACACAGAAAAACTATTTACTTAACTTTTTACTGTCCTACACCACGTGTGCAGCTGTGGAGAAATATTGCAAGGTATGCAAAAACAAAAAACAAAAAACAAAAAAAGGAGGAAAAAGCAACACACCCCTAGGAGGTTAATTAATCATCATTACCAGATTCGGATAAGGTAAGAAATGTTGGAACTATCTGACTGGGTATTCAAAATAACTATGATTAATATATCAAAGATGCGAGCAGAAACAGTGGCTAGCACGTACAGCAGGGAAAACTGTAAGAAATAATAATATTGGAATACCAAAAGTAAAAAAAAAAGCACAGAGATAAAGAATATTTCATATTTCTGCAGGGACTGGAGAAATGGCTCAACAATCAAGGGACCTCCTTGTAGAGGACCTGGATTAATTTTCCAACACCTCGTGGTAGAAGTTAGGTCTCCTTAGTGAAAATGGTATGCAGCTCAGCTTAGCATTTGGTAGCACATAGGGGATTGACCTGGTGTCCTTTGAGGTTGCTGAGATGGAAACAGGAACTGCCCTGTTGAAGGGCCATGGCTAGGAAACCGTGCAAACCGGGAACACATGGGTTGCCACATCAACTAGACTGCTGGACATCACAAAAGACTTTGTGGACCTTCTGCCAAGAATCAGGAGATAATGTGATATATAAGCCAGAAAGCTCCATGCGGCACTCTCCTCCTCCTGCCCTCACCTACTGAGAAGTCACACTGGAGAAATGCACAGCAAGGTATGGCATATTGTAGTCATTAGGCCATAATGGTCATAAACTGAAAGGCAGTATCCAAGAGAGAAAGACTTTTATTGCAAATTAGCCTGAGAAAGACCCTTTGCTGTAATTCAGCCTATTAAGTCTGGCAGCAAAGTGGGTGGAGTTCAGAAGCTGCTCGGAAGTAGCTTTAGGCCATGAAGCCTGTGGAAAAAGCTGGCCACAGTTTGGAGATTGGAACAGACTGACTTTATAAGCTGGTCAAGTTAAATTGGCCTTGTGAACTGGCAAACTAAGGCCCAATGGACTTTAGGATTGAAAGGGACTGACTATTGGGACTGCCGTAAAACCAAGTCACCCTCCCCTGCATGGACCTATGCTAAGAATATTGATATCCTTTTAAGAAAATAGTAAAAAAGTTAGATAGGAAGTGGAGTGTTCTAGGATATTAGGGTGCTCTTAGATAGATTATAGATTCTAGATTATAGGTTTTAGGTTATAGGATTTAGGTATTTTATTGGCGTTTCTTAAGTACTAATAAAATGTAAGTGTTTATAAATAAAAATATCCTGTTACAAACACCTACATGAAGTGACTTATAACTGCTTGTAACTCCAGTTCTAGGAGACCTGACATTGTCTTCTGGCTTCCATGGATACCTTCATGCATGCAATGCACATACAGCAGGCACAACATATACACATAAATAAAAATAATAAAAATTCTTCGTGAAAAAGTAGATATTGTGATCTTAAATGAGAATGATTTTGCTGGCCTCATTAGCACAATTGACATCTCAATGGAGAGAATTAGTGAACTTGGAGATAGATCAATAAAAGTTACTCATTCTACAACACAAAGAGGAAAAATGTGAGAAAAAGAATACATAAAAACTATAGTGTCATAGTTTTATGACACATTTTATCATATGTGGACTTGGAATCAATACCAAAGGATATAAAATAGGAAAGAAATTATGGTTAAGCATTTCTCAACCTAATGACTGATACAAAAGTTCATATTCATGAAACCCAGAGAACCTCAAAAAAATAAAATAAAAGCAAAAAATCTAAGCTTGTCACATTCAAGCTATAAAAAAATCAAACAGTAGAGAAACAGTAGAGTCTTAAAGAAAGCTATGGGGTGGGGAGAACATTGTATATGTAGAAATAAAGACAAGAATTAAAGCCAACAGAAAATATCAATGCCAGACAGTAGACCTACATATTTTCAATTAATTTGTTTCTGGTGTGTGTGTGTGTGTGTGTGTGTGTGTGTGTGTGTGTGTGTGTGTGTGGCACAGCAGCATGTATATGGAGGCCAGAGGACAACTCTCTCAGGAAGCTGCTATCTCCGACCAACTTATGGAATCTAAAGATCAAACTCAAGTTGGCAGGCATTTGTGTATGCACCTCTACCCACTGAGTCATCTTGGATCTATACAACAAATGGTTCTACACAAAGTAATTTGGATTTACACAAAGAACTCCAGAAACCAAATAAATGGTAAGTTCTTTATTTTATTTTCAATTTTGTAAAAAGATAACTGAAGGACTACTAAAGTAGTATATGCATGTTTATACCATCCATAACATGAACAGTATAGAACACAAGATAAAGGGAAATAATTTGAAACATAGTTCCATAAGGTCCTATACTAAGCACTAAGAAGAGGTCAAGTAAAAGTAAGTTGGAAGGGAATGAAAGTGGAGGAGAAAGGAGGAGAAACAGAGGAAGGGAGAGGAAGAGAAGGGAAAGAAGGGGAGATAAAGGAAGAGATATATGGGAGGAGGTTGTAAGGCAAAGTTGTCCAGCGTTGAATTTTTTAGACCTCTAAATAATTTCCATTTTCTTCAGTTCAGAACAATTAGCAACAAAAACAAATAAACAAACTCAAGTAAGTGTCATTTTGCCCGTTAGTTAATGAAATAAGTATGGAAGTAGGAGAGAAATTGTGTATTTTGTTTCTCTAGTTTCTATTTCAGCATTTTCATACTAAAATACATAGTAGTGAGTAAAATGTAAAATCCATGTGGGTTTTTTAATATTTAGCTGAGTTTATACAATAGTCACTATTTCCAAAGCTTTCCACTCAAAAATCCTGCTGGACATCAGACTCTTCATTCCTTATTTTATTGAGCAACTTTCACGTGTTAAAAACACTTTGTTTGCTACTGAAAAACAGATGGTTCTTTTGTCTGCTTTGGCTTTTTGAGACAAGGTCTTGCTTGCTGTGTTGACTAGGCTGGCCTTGCATTCATAGTCCTCTGAGTACCAGGATTCTAAAACTGTCTTACCATATTCTGCTGAACACATGCATATAATGAGGCAGAAACACATACACAGAAAATCAATTTTAAAAACAAAGAGAAAGGAGACATAAAAGATACAGTATGGAAAAAAAGTATTTTAACAACCTAGATGTCCCTCAATGGAAGAATGGATAAAGAAAATGTGGTACATTTATACAATGTAGTATTACTCAGCTGTTTAAAAGAAATGACATCACGAAATTTACTGGTAAATGGATGGAACTTGTAGGGGTTAGATAAATTAGATTTAGAAAATATATAGGAGTTTCTGATACTGTCTCTTAATTCGGGGCCTGAAGAGCATTATCAGCATGAAGTCAGGAAAAACAGGAAAGACTCAATAGACTGAAAAACAAGTTTGAAGTCTGGAAAACAGGAAAGACTCAATAGACTTGAAGAAACAAAGTATCTGGCCTGACATTGTTTTCAGCTGCTAAGTGGGCGGAGCCCAAATTAAGCTGAAACAGAGTTCCTCCTATTTAAGGACAGTGCATGGAGCCCAGAAAGGGAAGGGGCCCCTGATGCTAGAGAGCTCCAAGAGTCCTGCTGAAAAAAGGGCTGGCCATTGATGGCCAGCTCTCTCCCTGAAGCAGAAAGAAGCCGGTGAGCAAAGAAAGCCTGAGCAAGACACCAAAAGGCCAAGGACTTGACCCTGTGGCTCAGCTTTTGCCTAGAGGGGTTTGATCTGTCCGAACAGTGGCCTAAAAGAAACTGTGCCTGGCTTTAAGGACTGAGGCAGAGCAGCTGAGTTCCTGATTCAAAAGAAGTAAGTTGGCCTGCAGACGGCTGGGGTCTCCCACAGAGAAGAAAGCATGAAGCCTTATTTAAGGTGAGACTGCAATAACCAACTTACCCTGACGAACCTGCATCTGAGAGATCCAGAAAAAGGACTGCTAAGTGCGTTAAAGAATCTACAACAAAGACTGTGTTCCTGACGACTGAGGACCTGCCCCAGAGACTGTATCATTCTAAAAGGTTATGAAAGTAGTTGTTATAATTATCAATAGGTTTAGTGGACAGGTTAAAGGGGTTGTAGGATTTTATAGGATTAATAGTTAAGAAATTGTTGGTGTTTGTTATAAGTGAATTTAGTAATAAATAAATAAGTGTTAAATAATAATTTAAAAGTTCGGTTACAGGAACTAGAAAAAAATAATCTTGAGTGAGGTAACGTAAGACCCAGAAAGATAAACATGGTATGTACTCACTTATAGGTGGATATTAGCCATAAAGTAAGGAATAAGTGTGTCTCAATCTACAGACCCAGAGAGGAGAGTTTAAGGGGCCACACAATGATTTTCTTGGGAAGGGGAAATAGGACAGGGAGAACTGGGGGAGAGTGGAGACTAGAACAAGAGGGATCAAGTTGGGTGTGGAGGGGAGAATACTAGGAGAGAAGACTGGAATTGGGAGGAATTTCAGGAGTGAGGTAGAGACCTAGTACAATGGAAATTCCACAGAATTTACAAGAATAACCCTAGCAAAGACTTAGTAATGGGGGACATGGAACCTGAACTAGCCAACTTCTGTAACCAGGCAAGGCCTCAAGTGGAGGGATTGTGACACCAATCCAGCCACAAAACCTTAACCTGCAGAGTGTTCTATGAATGGAAACTAGCAGAATCATAGAGACAAGAGACCAGAGAGACTTCATTCAGCAACTGATGGGAGCAAGTGCAGAGTCCCACAGGCAGTATTAGGTAGAGCCCAGGAAGTCCTGCAGAGGAAGGGGAGGGAGGATCAGAAGAATTAGATGGATCAGGGATACACTAGGAGAACAGGGCCCACAGAATCAACTGACCAGGATTTATGGAGTCACACAGAGATCAGGAAGTCTG
The DNA here is from genome assembly GCA_907164525.1 of Lophiomys imhausi. Taxonomy (NCBI): domain Eukaryota; kingdom Metazoa; phylum Chordata; class Mammalia; order Rodentia; family Muridae; genus Lophiomys; species Lophiomys imhausi. The sequence goes on along the minus strand of CAJQZJ010037357.1, from coordinate 1,897,155 downwards.
TATGGGTCTGACCTGGGTCCTCTATGTTATGGTTGTGTAGCTTGCTACCTCATCCAGTCTTGAGAATATGTATCTGGTCTTATTGTAGCTTGTTATTTGGTTGATGTCTCTGGATGGCTTGCTCTTTTCTGAGGGGAGGTGAAGGTGGGAGGGATGGGTGGGGTAAAGGGGAGGTGGGGGAGAGAGATGCGGGTGGGGAGGGTGGGGAAATTGCAGTCAAGATGTAATATGAGAGAATAGTAAATAAAAAAGAAAAAGAGTATTTGAAGGGGAGAGCTATCTTGAGCAGAAGATAAAGCACCTCATAAACCATAAATTGTTTGCACTTAATTATATGTATACTAGGGACTCAAGAGAAATGTGTTATGTGAAGCAGGGGAGAGAACTAAGCTCTAACAGCATCAAGAAATCTTATGAATTGAGGTCATAAACTAGGTGCTCACCTAATGCTTTTAGTTTGCATCTCACCCCTGCCTCCCACTCAAAGCCAACCTTGAATCAAGGGTTTGAGTATAAATAATTCATTTGGAAAATGTGTCACTGTCCCTTTGTTGTAAAAAAAAATTATCTTAGGAGAAACAACTTAATAAGCAGAAGGGTTTATTTTGGCCCATGGCTTCAGAGGATCAGAACCATATTTGATTGGCTTCGTTGTTTTTGCAAGCCAAAACATTACTAAGAACACATGGTACAGCACATATGCTCACCTGTGTTGACCAGAAAGCAAAGAAATCCCTTCAAGGTCATGGTCCCAAAAATCTAAATTCCTCCAAAATGACCCAACCACTTAAAGGGCAAATTAACTCAAAGTCAAAGATTGGTGAACAAGACTTTAACACAAAGGCCTTTAAAGGACATTTAGGTCTAAGCTATCATAGGAGCTTGCCGTCAAAGTAAAATGAGACACTGAGGAAGTTTAAGTTATGGAAAGGAGAGAAAATGAGCAGATTTGCCTATGACCTGGTTATATCTCTGGAAAACTTAGCTGAGGTCATCACATTTTTTTTCTTTTGTTAGCATATTAGTTGTATTAATTCTTTGAGACTTTAGTACATGCATATAGTATATTTTTATCATATTAACCTTTCACTCTTCCCCCCAACACCTCTCAAATCTCACAGCAATTTTCTAAGGAAAGTATTGACCAGAAAAATAAAAGACAATTCATAGATATGATTTAAAATTTTGTGGTTAATTTTTTCCATATAAAAAAATACAAGGGAACAGGAACATAGACTTTTTTTTTTAACCTATCCATGAAACACTTTTCCCTAGTGGTGCTGCCTTGTAGGTCCCCAGTATATGAGGAGGCTCTTGGCCCTCATATGACTTCTGAGCTGGGGTGGAGGATTAATATGTAGGGACACTCTACTCTGGTGGAGTAGGTTGGAAGGGATAGTGGGTAGAGGCTGGGAGGGTGGGACTGGGAGGGGTGGAAAGAGGGTACTGTGATGGAGATGTAACCTGAAGTAATAAATAAACATAAAAAGAAATAAATAAAATACAAGGTGGGAGATGAAATTGATGACAGTATTGTTTTATTTATCAGTACATATCCAAAATGTCCTTTCAACATAAAATCAATTTGAAAAATAACAATGACATGTTTTACATTCTTCCTTTCTTACTAAGCCTTTGAAACATGGTTTGTATTTTATACTTGCAGCGCATAGCAAATCTGATTAGCTATCTTTGAATACCCAATAGTCATGCATAGCTAGTGACTAGTGTAAGGGCCAGGATAGATTCAATATAGGCATGGACACTCAAGTCTGTGCTCCTGACACTCAAGAGACTAAGGCAAGTGGATTTGCTATGAAACTAAGGCCAGTCTGGGCTACAGAGTAAGGTCCAGTTTAAAATGCAATCAATAATGAACCCCTAATTTTTTAAAGACACACTTCAAAAACAGTACTGTGGCCACGTGTGGTGGTACTTGCCTTTAATTCTAGCACTTCGAGGCAGGCAGATCTGAGTTTGAGGTCAGCCTGGTCTACAGAGCGAGTTCCAGGTCAGCTAGGGCTGCATAAAGAAATCCTGTCTAGAAAAACCAAAACCAAGGCAAAAACAAATGAAAAACAGTACTGTGAGGGTCAAGGAACCTGGGGTATGTATTCCCCTGCTTCTGATAGATAACATTGTGAGATACTCCTGAGGCTTGATGGCTATAGTATTTGCAAACTCCTTAAATGCTGGTGCGGTGAGTACCTGAAAGCACACCTAGGCATAAAGACACAGAGGACTGTGAAGAGGAAATAGCACTAACAGTAGAATTGTCAATAGGGCATTGACAGCATCTGCTGCCCCTGAACTTCTCCAAAATCCTAAACAACTCTCTCTGTAACCACACAGGAGTTTCAGGGGTGTCTTGTATTCATTTGCAACTATGTTCCAACTGGAATGTGCACTTATCACTCTCATTTTCCATGTCTTTGTCCTTGTTTGCATCAATGTCCATTATTTTTTCTCATCTCAGCTAAGAGTTGAGAGGCAAATGGAAAAAGATTTTGCTCAAGGATTTCATTTTTTTAGGGCATATAATTTTACATGCAGTCTTCCAAGTAACACACTCGCACATAATATCTTTCACGGACATCATCTCACAAAAACAAGATCCAGTTAAGTTGGCTGAGGCCTTGGCAGCAGAAAATTGAAAAGAGAGGTACAACAAATAGTCTGGTTCCAGACCCAGATCCCCTCTTTATGCCCAAGATACTCATTTACCTAACTGCCAGGAGTGTTGGCTGCTGTTGCTTCCCAGCTGTGTCCCTCCCCAGGCCTTTTCCTTCTCTGACTACTACTTCCTCCCCAAAGATCACACATTCCCTGGATTTAATGTATACCTAATGATTGAATGAAAGTGGGAATGAAAGAGAAGGTGAAAAGCCCAGTCCATGATAACATCAAAGGGCCATCTAAGCCCCAGGAGTTGTTACAAGCTTGAGACTAGGTTTCTCACAGGTAAGGATCTCTCCAAGCATGTAAGTCTAGCTGGTCAGTAAGCCCCAGGATCCACCTATGGAGACCTCCCCAGCTCTGGGATTATAAGCACATGCCAACATGACCAGCTTTTAAAAATATGGGTTGTAGGGAACAAAGTTCAGGTACTTTTGCTCCCATAGCACTTTACTCACTGTGTTATCTTCCTAGACACAAAGACATTTTCACATAAGCATATATCGTATGTTAAGTATAGCCCCCCAGCTCCCTTTCCTTCCTCATCTCCTTGCCAATGGCTCCCTTTCTTTTCCTAGGCAATTTTGGTCCTTCGACTACACACACACACACACACACACACACACACACACACACACACGCACGCACGCACGCACGCACGCACATCTTTCTGAAACTGGGTTAATTTACTTAATATAATTACCTCCAGTTGCATGCATTTTCCTGAAATTAATACAGCTTTGCTCTTCTTTATGGATGGAACAAATTCCATTGTGTGCTTACAACATGCAGTTTCTTTATTCATTTCTATGTTGTTGCATACCCGAGTTGGTTCCATAACTTAGCTCTTATGACTAGGCCTGCAGTGAACCTAAATGTGCAAGAAGCCCTGTGATAACTTGCAGCCCTTTGGATAAATACCCAAGAGTGGTGGGTGAAACAAAAGACTTTTTATCAGACAAGATATTTCAAGGGCTTAGAGAGTCTTAGAAGTTAAGACAAATGTCAGCCCTTTCTTTGGACAAGGTTAAGGTTAAACTATTTACTCTAAAAGGTGCTAGATGATGTTTCAAGGAAAACATACAAATTTAAATCTCTTGGGTCATATTACCAGGAAGACCCTATGATAATGTAAAGAAAGGCATGTAGACATTGTATAGCATGCAGTCTTTCATCCTCTTAACATTAATGTTTTATGGATATGCCCTTTACCATGTTAAGGCAAATGAACCAGATTTTGACTTTGAAGGAAGCAATGGATTTTTCTACTTCTTATACTAAACATTAGATAGCTTAAATCAGCCTGGGCTATAGAGCAAGATAGTATCTCAAAAAGCAAAAACAAAACAAGTAGAAGCAAACAAACAAATAAGCAAAACAAGTTAACCAACCAAACAACCAACAACAGCAAAACATAGCTTATGTTACAGAAGGAATGAGTTTGTCTGTAATAAAATAACAAGTAATGTCTTTTCTGCTTTGCTAAGATACATACATTGTCAGCTTCTATTCACTTGTGATGAGAAAACTCCCCTCCAGCCTCATCTACATTTGCTACCTACAGATCTCTCTTGATATGCTTGTCTAGATATCTGGGCTGTGTGACTACTTAGGATCAGACTCAGCACCAAATGATGTAGTTGGGCAATTCAACCTGAGAGACAATAGTTAACGATGAACACTACAAGATACCCAGACCATTAGGCTGGCCATGCCCTCCTCACCTTCTCCCCTATGACCTTTTAAAAAATCATATGCAAGATGTGCATAGCAACGAGAAAAAGCAACCCCCATATCTACTATGTCTAAAAACAACAATACAAAGTCCAAAGTCACCATGGAAACTGCCTCCCACTACCATTTGCTTTTCAGAGGTTTTTAGAAGCATTTATCCACAACAAATTAGAAGAGAAAAAAAAATTGAGACAGATGACCCCAATCATGCATGCCTATGGCAACTAGCAAAAGGTTTACCAGGAAAGAAGGGAACTTTCTGTCAAAACTTCATTACACTTTTATTTTCAGAAGCTTTAACTCACCTATTGCCTAGAAGGAGCCTCCAAAGGAGCCTTTAAGATGCTGCTTTTAAAAGTTCTTGGTTTTTTATTTGTAATTGCTAGAAACTGGAAACAACCCAGATGTCCCTCAGCTGACCAACGGATAAAAAAAAAATTGTGGTACATTTACACAATGGAATACTACTCAGCTATCAGAAATAAGGAAATCATGCAATTCACAGCCAAATGGATTTTGGCTCATCCTGAGTGAGCTAACACAGACTCAGAAAGATGCACATGGCATCTACTCACTTATAATTGGATTTTAGCCAATATAGTACAGGATAGCTATCCTACAACCAACACACCAAAAAGATCAGGAACATAGATTATCAATGGGACATTTTGCCCTAGGGTTGCTACCATGTAGGCCCCCAGTGCAAAAGGAAGGTCTTAGCCCTCATGTGACTGTTTAACTGAGAGAGACTGATTTGTAGAGACACTCCACATTGGAGGAGTGGGATGGGTGGGAGAGGGAGGAGAGGATGGGAGGGCAGAACCGGGAGGAGTAGAAAGAGGGCACTATTCAGTAGAGTAGAAAGATGTAACAAATAAACATTATAATAAAAAAAGTTCTTGGTTTTATGTGTTTCATAAACATTCATATTTGAAAGCATCATGCATTTGTGTTTTATTTTTGAAATTTAATGTATTAATAAAAGCGATATTTCTCTAAGTTGTCAGTAATAGAAAGCCAACTAATCATGTGGTAGTTTCAGAAAATCCAAGTTTCAGTAATATGCAGCTGTGCATATCTATAATCTTAGCACTTGGGTTGTAGAGGCAGGAAGATCAAGATCAAGAATTCAAGTTCACCCTCAGCTACATAGCAAGTTTATGAGGCCAGTCTGGGTTATATGAGACCATATCTCAAAAGTCCAAAATGGGAGGAAAAAGAAGGAAAGAAACAAGAAGGGAGGGAAGAAGGGTGGGAAATACAAGTTCAACATAATGGAATTTGACTTTAATTAGGAAGCAAGTAGACTGGTGTACTATGTACTACTTAAGGGGAATTTATTGAGAATGCCAGCCTGTGGCAGGCAGGTAAAGGTTAGACCTAAGAGAAGATAGGTGTTTTCTGAAATTGTTGTGTCAGAGCAGAGGATCAGCTTTGTTTATAAATTCTCAAAACTAAGAATATTTCACCTAAGCCAGACACACAATTTGGAACAGAGTTGTTACTCCCCATAGCCAGGAGAGCTTTATGAGAGCATGGGCCACAGTGGTCATCAAAGCTCCATTCCAGTTCCACCTGCAGTTTTTCTAGTAATTCCAATGGTAACTAAGCACTCCAGCATCCCAGAGTCAGCTGTATCTTTCCTACAGCACTTTTGATTTTGTATGTTTGTTATTTTTGTGCCTCACTCCAGTGATTTTACAAACATTTGAAAATACAGACTATTTCTCATACAGCTTCTATACCCCAAAGCCTCTACCACAATTCCTTGTATGAGCCCAGGGCTGGAAGGTGGGGGAGTGGACACAACACACACTAAGACGCTTGTGTGATATGAATTATGAAAAGCCCTCCTGCCTATACTTGATGCAAGGTTAATCCCAGGACATTTTTGAGTTTCCAGGACAGCCATTCCTGACTCATCAAATGTTTTCCTAACAGAATAATCAGAAGGTGATCTGCTTAATGGAAAACTTCACTGATTAACTTTGTAACTTACTTTGTTTCCTTAAGAACATCTAATGTGGAAAGCAAAACACTTCCCTGTGTGAAGTATTTGGCAAAAAATAACACATGCACAACAATGTAACGAGCAAGTAGGAAATCCACACCATTACCTGCTAAAATTGTCTGCTACAATACTCATCCATGACTGTAGTATGTGGCTTTATTATTTTTTGTTTTATTACACTATATTATTTTATGGTACTTAATCCTCTACCTCCCTTCCAACCCTTATTCCTTCCAATCCTTCAACCCTATGTAGAAGAGAAATGTTAGAGGGGAAAGGGATGTAGGTCTCTTTTAGCTACTTCCTGCTGATTAGAGTCATTAGGGTCTTTGGGGGAAATTCCAATCTCAATAGTCAGAATATCCAGCAGTCCAGCAATCCAGCAGTCCAACAGTACAACAGTCCAGCAAACCCAGCAGCAGGACAAACCAAACAGGACAAACAATGCAGGCGAGCACCAGCAGGGAGAGCAGCAACTTCCTCCTCCTTCAGAGCACCCCCTCCTCTCTCTAGGTTCTGGCATTTATATCACTCTCTTGAGTCTTCAGAATTAAACTTTCTGCATCTGGCTGAAACACACCCCTGCTAGCTCATGAAAGACCGTTATAGTTAACAGCTGTGGACAAACTGAAGCAACCCCACATCTCACACCTGGGATGATAAAAAAAAATATTCTCATATAAGAGCTAGGTTTTATAAGGAACAAAAACTCTTACCACACATAATAGTGAAAACAATGATCTTTCACTTAATTTGAATTCATGAGTGTTTCCAGATCATGGATGTATTCTGAAAATATGACAGCCTGCAAATTATACACCAGTGTGCTTCACTTGGATGATCATCACAGGACTATATAGTAAACCAGTTAGTAAAACAGTCTGTAGAAGAAGAAACTATAGAGTAAATACTACTTTTTTATGTCAGTAGCCATTTGCTGATTCCATAGCTCTGCACAGATTCCTGAATCAGGTGTTGTGGGGACACAAAGATGTTTCAAAGAAATGCTATCACTCCTTAAGTAAAAGCTAGAAGACATGGGCTTAGATTCTCCTTCCCAAAGGAAACTCTTTAACACAGGTACAGGAACCTCCATTCTATCAAGACAATAGGAACTCAAGGAAGTTATATAAGTTCCTGAGTTACATATTAATCAGCAGTATAGCTGAGATTTGAGGCATGGTTTGACTCTAAAATCTATTTTATTCCCATGAATCTAAATTTCTCCTTTTATTTCAGGGAATGTGTTTGTGTAGGGGGGTATGTGTTAGAGAGACAGACAGAAACAGAAAGGGAGAAAGACAGAGACAGACACTGGGCTTGACATGGGCTTTTGGACCTCAAAGTCTACTTCCAGTGGCACACTTCTTCCAGCAAGATCACACCTCCTAATCCTTGTAATCTTTTCTAACTATTCTTCTCCCTGGTTGTAGATGGCATAGGGGTCCTTGTGCTCACAGATAGGCACTAGAGGAACCTGGAATGTTAAGCGCAGAGAGTTGTTTCTCCAAAAGAAATAATGCAATACCTCTTATCTGCCCATAAGTCTGGGAGCACACATACTGTGCTTACAATCCTGGTGACCTCTGGGATGTCTGTGTAACTAGAGACTTTTTCTGGCACGAGATCCTACCCGAGACTTTTACTATAAGTTTGTTTGTCTCAGTCAATCTATAAAACTTATCTTTATGGGCTTTACCAACTGTTTCTGTATAGTTACATCTGAGCTGTATTTAGCTTACTTTGTTCCTCAAGGAGATTTATGCATGCTTTGTTGTACACATGGGATTAAGTTAATTATCAATAGAAAAATTTTCACCAAATTGTGCTATGCCTAAAAAACTACTCAAGGTCAGACTCCAGAAATTTGAATTGACACTGGCTACTGAGTCATGTTGAATCCAACTGTGCAATTCTTGCTTCCTGTGGATCATCACTCTGTTGGCTTAGGAGTTTGCTGAAACTCCTGCACCTGGTGACCAAGTATTCAAATATATGCCCCTATGGGGGGCCATTCTTGTTCAAAATATCACATCTCTGAATAGTTCATTGAGTTTATATTTGTCTTTAACTAAATTATAAACTCACAGAGAGCAAAGATCACACAATGATCCGTAAGTTTCATACAATCATTTGATAAATTTTCCCTCAGCCTGATTTCTGGAGACTAGGAGAGACAATATAATAAATACTTCATTAAGCTAATAGGCTGATTGAAAATATATACCAATTTTTCACAATAGGAAAATGGATATCTCAAGAAGGAAGAAAAAGAAATATGTTGTATTTGTAATAGGCTTTAGAGTTTCCTTTGAATGCTAATGTCAAGAAGACAAAGAGAATTTTCCACGTGTGTTATTAACAGCATTCAGCAAAGCACTGAAAAGATTCAAAAGTTCTAAGCATGCACTGTATACTTACATGAATTAAAGACTTCCTGTTCACCTGTGAATGAGTAATGCCAACCACATAAAGCCACATCTCAAAGATTTCAAACTGATGTGAAAAACTGTCAAGATAATTCTTAATGAGGTGTTACAGGTTTTATCGTTTTAGTGTAGCTCTCTCTCTTATTTTTTTATCTCTGCAATCCAGAAACCTTTTGGAAACAACAGTCCTTCCCAGTCTTGTAAATTTCCCCTCCCTTTTCACTCTCATGTCACCCATCTTATGGTGGACCCTTGTAGTCAGTCTCTGATGCAGCCTACAACACAAGGTCAAGCTGGCCCGGACAAACACTGTCCCTGACTTCAGTGATGCCTATAAATCTGTGGAAAGTAAATAGGATTTTTCAATCCAGGACATTATCATCCCCTTCTGCAAGAAGAGATACCCTCTCCTTAAGGGTTCTTAGAATTTGTAAATTGGCCAGATTTAAAGTTTCTCTTACTTGTCAACTGGGGCAGTGGAAATTGCTCAGTTGGCAAGTTCTGCTTGCCTTCCAGGCATGCGAATCTATTTAAAAAATCAAACAGACTTGGTAGGGAGTGCTTGTAATTCCAGTGCTGGAAAGGCAGGGATGGCCAGGCTAGCCAACTTGTTGAGCTCCAAGTCAATGAGAAGCCCAATTTTAAAAAATCAAGGTGGATGGTGACTGAAGAATAACATCTGAGGTTGTCCTTGGACCTCTACAATAAACACACACACACACACACACACACACACACACACACAGAGAGAGAGAGAGAGAGAGAGAGAGAGAGAGATCTGTGAATGTGGTTATTAGGTGCCCTACACCCTACACAAATATGTCTCTTAAGGTGGTATGAGCTGAGCAAATTAAGAAGTAATTGTTCCCAACTTCCTGTAAATATGCAAATACATTTTATTTCAAAGAAAATTCTGTAATACCTAAAGAATAATGCTTCCCATAAGAAAAAAAATGGGTCTCTTGTAAAACCCACCACAACACAATTTGCAAGTAGCCTCAAGCTCTCTCTCTCTCTCTCTCTCTCTCTCTCTCTCTCTCTCTTTCTATAGCCCCACCTTCACAATAACTTTTCCAATTCCAGCTCCTCTTCACTTTGCTTAAGTGTAATGGTGAATGTGATCCTTCTGGAATACTTAGGACTCAGGCCATACCCTCACCAAGCAATGTGGGCCCCTTGTCGTGCTCATTAGAGGGGTTGTAGCTATAGGATTTATAGCTCTATATTAATTTATACTCCTTTTAAAATGGTCCTTGTAAGTTATTCTGTTCAAAATTATATATCCTCCATGTTATCCAAGCAAACTATTTATCTGTTGCCCACTTACAACTAGGGTTGTCAGATTTCCAGTCTTGGATAAATTGGTTTCACATTTTAGGTTAAATCTAATAAGCTTCTTTCTTTTGTTCTTTTCCTTCCTACTTAGATAAACAGTCAATCAGTGCTTAACAAAGGAGGCAGGTTTTAAGCAATGTTTTGTTAGGTGAGTCTGGGTTCATTTGAACATAATAGAGTACATACCCAGGAATCTGTATGTAGAGAGCTGCGAAGTGCCGCGCCCTAAAGATGGCGCTGGTCTCCGCCTTCCACCAGCCCGACGGTGAGTGCTCTTTATGATAATAAGTTCATATTTGGCAAAGACCGCTGATCTGGCTTGCTTCCGCATACGTAGACCTCTAAGATAACACCACTTGGCTTTACTTGACTGGCTGTTTAATTAGTATTTAGCCTGTGGGTTGGGTCTGCCCCTTTATTCGGAAGACTGTTTTCAAGGGACCTGAATAAACTGCTGAAAAAGAGTTTTATGAGTTGCGTCATTCCTTGCTGGACAAGGGGGGACGCGACATCTGTATGGTCTAGATCAATAACTCTATATATTCTCTTGTTACAGTCAAGACACATAGTAAACCAGGGTATTAGTGTACCTGAATCCCAGCTATTTGGGAGGCCTGGGTGGAATGATTTTTAAGGCCAAGAGTCCAAGACTGGATAAAACAAACAAACAAAATCTATATACATTTAAAAAGACATGCCATAAATTCAAGATGTGTGAGGTTGCAGTGGGTATAACATAGCACAGTATTTCACAGTATACTTCTTTAATAAATAGAAGGACCATAGTAATTACAAAATTTTAAGTATTGTATGTGTAGTTTGATATGGTATACTTTTCTCCAACTGGCATCATCACCACAAACATGTGAGCAATGCATTTTGATACAGCCTTATAACAACTGTGATATCATGAGGTAAGGAGGACTTCCAGCTTCGTTTTAATGTGGTAAAACTGCATTCATCCTACGTCTTTCATCTTTGATTCATCTTTGAGACTGAATAAATATTCTCAGTATTATGCAGAGACTAGGGAGATAGTTCAGTGGGGAAACTGCTTGGGAGATAGCTCAATGTATAAAGTCTGAGGAGATGGTGCAATGGGTAAAGTGCTTGTGTGTGAACCTGAGCTCAAATTCTCAGAACCCAGACAAAAACTGAATGTCATAACAGGTGATGTGCCTGTAATGCCAGTACTCCTTAATTGCAAGATTGGAGGCAGAGTCAAGAGAACCCTGCAAGCTCACCGTCAGCTAGCCTGGCATATGTAGAGTGTGACAATATTCTCCAGGAGGCAAGAATAAACATTTATTCAGCCTAGATAAGGAATAAATTGACATAACAAAGCAAGGAAACCAACAAATTCCAGCTTAGTGAACCATTGAGTTTATTGGGGTTTCTAACAGGAATATGGGTAAGGGATCAGTTACTGGAGGAGAAATGATTCAAAGACAGCTGCACCACCAAAAGCCCAGCAGAGGAACAGCTCAGGAAAGCTGGAAACAGGGAGCTCATTACACAACTTGCAGGCAGCTAAACAGGTTGGAGAGTGTCTCTTCTAAGCAATTCAGCTGATCTGAAAGAGGATCTCAGGTATCCTTACTGCTTATATAAGCTTTAGGATGGAAGGGTCCTGGAGAACCTGATAAATACCTGGCTTTTAAAAACATCATTTAGGAGGCTGGAGAGATGGCTCAGCATTTAAGAGCACTGGCTGCTCTTCCAGAGGTTTTGACTTAAATTCCCAGGAACCACATGGTGGCTGACAACCATCTATAATGAGATTTGATGACCTCTTTGGTCATATTTGCATAAATGCAAATAGAGCACACACGCGCGCACACACACACACATATATACAAATCTTTTTTTTAAGCCCACCATTTTTAGGGTTTTAGAATTCACCAAATATAGAAAATAAATTAAGAACCTTTTATTCTTGAGAAATTTCCTAAACTTCCACTCAGAACAATGACAGGCAGAGGCTTTCATCCCTGTGGCTGCTGTTCCTACTATACCCTGATCCCTTGCTCCACTGGTAAGAGCTTGTTTTACCAGCATGGGGTCAGCTATGAGCATTGACAGGTCTCCTGCTAGATGGCAGGCTCTGGGTAAGGAAAATATAGGTCTTAATTAGCTCAAAGTAATAAATTTGGTAGGACACAAGTTAGAGAGCTCATAGCTGTCTTCACCTGAGCCTGAAGTTCTGGTTAGAATGAGCAACAAGCAAGTCAGAAATGAAACTGAGATCATGGATATGGCACAGTCATAGAAGGCCTGAGAAAACCCACTTCATGAAAGACTACATATAGATGCCAAATAAGCACAGAAAAGAATTTCAATATTATTAGTCACTGGAGAAAGACAAATTAAAATCATAATGAGATATTACTTCATGGACCTGAATCACTATGATCAAAAAGATTAATGATATGAACTATTGGCGAGGGTGTGCCCTCTCGATGAAAACATAAAATAGAACAACTACTTTGGAGGACAGTTTGGCAGCATTATTATTACTAATTATTATTATCATCATCATCATACATTACAATTACAAATTACCCTATAATCCAGCAATTTCATTTTAGGTTTCTACCCAAAAGAAATGAAAACACATATCTAAATAAAGGTTGTACATAAATGTTCACAATAGTATTATCCATGACAGTGCAAAACTGGAAAGGTGCCAGACAACAGAGGCTCACACCTTTAATGCCGCCAGCACTTGGGAGGTAAAGGCAGACAGATCTCTGAGTTTGAGAGCAGCCTGATCTACTGAGTGAGTTCAAAGACAACCAGGACTACATAGAGAAACTCTGCCTCAAAAACAATTTAAAAAACTGGAAAGGACTTAAATGTCCATCAAATTATGACTGAATAAACATAAAATATAATTCATACCAACAAGGTGATACTACACAGCAATAAGAGACTAAACTAAGTGAATTGTTGATGTATATAACAATGTGAATGAACCTCAAAAACATGGCGCTCAGTAATAGGAACCAAACATAAAAGGACATATTTTATTATTTGATTTACATGAAATTCATAGAAAAGGCACAGATACTGAGAAAGAGGGAAGTGGTTGTTTGAGGCTTGGTGGTTGGTGTGGTGTTCAGTTAAAGATGATTAGTAAGGAACTGTCTAGGATGAAGAAATCATTCTAAGATTGGATTATAATGATGTCTATACCACTGTAGGAATTAACTCTAAACTAACAAATTGTATATTTACATTTGGGTGAATTTCATTTTTGTAAATTGCACCTGAATTAACTTTTCATCTAAAGAACTTTAAATTAGCATACACAGAATTAAGTTTTCTCTTGGCATTTCCCAATAATAATAATGTTAATATTAATAACATTTTTGTCGATTTTTCTCCCTCAACTTCTCCTCCAACCTTCTGACATCTTTTTTCTACCCTTGTACCCCTTCTTATACCCTCCTTTCTGCTTTCATGTTGCAGATGCCCTACACTCTTCTTCTCTCCTTAAAATTTCTTTCTCTTCTTATGGTCTCCTTATCAGTTTCACAATCTATAGGTCTATACACACACTAACTCTAGTAGACACAAGAAGTAGAGAACTCACCTGACATTAGCAAGAGATTATATAGATTGATAGCATAAGTTAGAGAGCCTCCCAAACAACATGGATATATTAGAATTAATGCCCAAATAACATCATCAGTCACTGGGAAATTAGAAACCACTCAATTCAATACTATCACCACTTTTCATTAAACTTACATGAAAACAATCTATTTCTGACCCCATACCACAGACAACAGTGAATTTCAAATGGATGTTTGCACAGGTCATAAAAAAGTATACCTTTTTGTACTTTTTGTGTACAAAATGTTGATTACCTGGATTACATTAAAATTTCCAACCTTACTTGAAAAGATACATCACAAGGGACATTAAAAGTTGAATTCACTTGAGAAACACACTTGCAATGCATGTAACTATCACATATTTGGTGTTCAGGAAATAGAAAGATTTTCTATTGATTAGAAATAGAAAACAAGTCAGAAAAACTTAAGTAAATTATATGAACACACAACTCAAGGAGGAAGGCATGAAAATAGCCAATAAACATGCAAGATACTATAGAGCTGTTATAAACAAACCAATTCCCTCCCCAAAATATGATGCAATATTTTGAAATTTAAGAAGCAAAGTCAAGGACTACCAACATACTTCCATGGTAGAGCAATTTACAGTATGCCACGGGTCTTGGGTTCAAACCCCAGCACAACCATCCCTTGGAAAAGAGAAAATTACATGTAATTACATCTATGCTATGTGTGGAGGTTTGAAGGCATATATCCTGCCTAGGCTCACATATTTGAAACCTCATTTCCCAGTTGGTGCTTCTGTTTTTGGAAGTGAGCACAGCCTTGGAGGAAGTCTGTCACTGGGACAGGCTTTGAGAGTTCTTACTAGCCTCTCCCTAATTCCTGTTAGTTCTCTCAGATTCCTCTTTAGATTTGAAGATGTGAGCTCTCAGCTTCTGGATCCTGTCCCACAGGTGCTGCTCACTGTCATGCCTCCTCATGGTGATCTACTCTTAGCCCTCCAGAGCCCCAAGCCAAAATAAACTTTCTTTTCCTTAAGTTGCCTTTGGTCATGATATTTAATCACAGCACCAGATAAGCAACTAATACACTATGAAACCATTTGCAAAGATTCACATACAGATTTTCATGAAGCACTCATGCAAATTATAAAAGACCATAAGCTATAAGATTCTCATACAATTTCATATGGTGAAAGGGGTATGGTCCTAGAGAAAAAGTATAAAGATAGCTTCATCTTTATGCATATTTTTTCTTAGATTTTCTTCCTGAAAGAACTTGGAAATTACTCCACACATGGTAAAGAATTGGTGTGAGGATAGTGTGAGTTCATTAATTATTTTAATTTTAGTGTTTTTAATTGAAGTTGAATTACACCATGTTTTCTTCCCTTTCCTTTTCCCAGCTCCTCCTAGTTACCATCCCTTGAGCTCCTTCCTTAATGTCCCAATTCTCAGATTGACAGCCTTTTTTCTTTGATTATATTTGTTACATACATATATATGTATGTATGTGTTTGTACAAATATATATGAATAGAACCCATTGAATCTGTCTCTATTGTTTATGTGTATATAGTTTCAAGGCTGACCACTTCATTGAACAACCGACAAAGGGGCTTGTCCCTGGGAGAGGCTGATTTGTGGAAATATAGTTTAAGAACTACTGTGTATAAAGATTCTATCTATTATATAAAGAAACACACAGTGTTATATAAGTTAACACACACACACACACACACACACACACACACACACA
>CAJQZJ010037357.1:1844726-1860325 GCA_907164525.1 Lophiomys imhausi | reverse complement strand
AGCAGTTGAACACTTTATTTGGTGCATTGTTGTACATATTAGTAGGAGCATAGAAGATCAGATAGCAATATAGATTATGACAGGCCACTACAAAAGGTTTCAGAGGAAAAGAATATTATTGAATGACCTAGAGACCATTTGTGTGGTATTTTGGCAAAAAAAAAAAATATGTATCACAGAGACTATATGCTTTGTTACCATGAAGCCTGTCAATCGGGAACAGCATGGTTATGTAGGTACTTCTGTCAGCTTCTCTTTACAAGTGAGGAAATAAAACTTTATTTTATTTAATAGCTTGCTTCAAGCAGAGCATGGTGGTTGACACTTGTAATCCCAGCCTTCTGGTAGCTGATGAAGGAGGATTATGACACATTGTAGTCTAGGCAGGGACACATAACAAGACTCTGTCTCAAAAAAAAAAAAAAAAAAAAAAACTAACCAAACAAACAAACAAAACCAATTTGCTTTACATATCATAGCTAAGAATTAACAAAGTTGAGACTCATATTTAAGGAGCCTGGCTTCAGAATGTATCCAGGATTGGCTTCCCAGCTTTCAACTTTTCTAGATCCATCTAGTTGCCCTTAGCAAACATCCTCCTCTAACTTTCTACATTTGCCTCTATACAAGTGCATTAGCACTGAGTAGACAGGGACTACTGCTGTACCCTACAGGTTGCTAGGAGACAGAGGTAAGATTAGTAGGCAGTAACTCAGGTACTCCAGGGGTCCAAAATCCTCAGCTATAAAAAAAATAGAGCCAGGAGGAAAATAAAAAGATCAGTCTCCTCCCCTCCACCCACATGTATGCAAGAAGAAGAAACTACCTCAAAGTGGACTCAATTTGCTTTTTCTGAAGTTTGCATTCTGAATTGAATCTCCTGATGATGTTCTGTCTAAATTCTTCATTATTGTTTCTCATTTCTTTCTGCTTTTACAGTGTATTCGGGAACCTATTCTAAGAACCCATACCTCTTCAACTCTAGAATTGACATTCTGGGACACTCCAGACATAAACTGCTCTAAAATTCACAACAATAATCAAAGCTAAACCTCTGAAATCCAGGTATATATCAGGAGTCAATTCACACCAGCATGAAAAGGACATTGATTTTGATGTGGAAATTGGCAAGCTCTGCATACAAGGGTCCCCAGAAATATTGCTAGCCTCAATTGAAGCAACAGATCAGGTAACTTACAACACTCATTTTCATGGAAGCATTAAACTTCAACAGGAAGACATAGAATTACAGGAAGAGGTTGTTGGTTGTATTGAAATGAAAGCCAATCTCAACCAATGACCTTGATTAGTAACAGGCAAAGGTGACTGACCATTCAGCTATCTTCCCCACCCTTTTCTTTAATCACTGCTACACTGTTAAGTATCCAGTGCTACTTTACTAGGGCACTACTCACCTTTGGGTTTAGGTTCTCACAGAAAATGGGGAAAAAACTTCAGAACAATGTAGCTTACAAATAAGCAATTGCTTGACATATTCATTGGGGAGGAAACCTGCGGTCTCTTATGTCAACGTGAAAACAAATGGCTAGCATTCCAAAATATTCCTATCATGGTATCTTTTAAAAAGCTTGTGGAAATAAATGCAGATGTGTCCCGCTAAAGATGAAATTTAGAGGAGAAAAAAAAGGATCTAAACAAAAAGTAGAAGTCTGAGGCAGAGATGTCTGAATTACATTTGAATTTGATCAAATTGGATTTCTTTGTCTTATAATGTCAGCAAGATAATACAATGTTCCTTTCCTCACTGCTCATTAAGTGCTATCACCAAGGTAGGACAAACAACAGTGAGTGGGAGCTCTCAGTTAACAATTGTTCCAACAGGAGTCTGAAGGAAATATGAACCATGGGATGGCTCAGAACAAAAAAAGCAAACAAAATTAACAGATTGGAAGCATTAGTGATGGATGAAAGAGCAATTATGCCTGGTTCTACTCATTTCTGTTTTCTTGGATTGTGACAAATATGTACTGTAGGATTTGGTGGAAAGCACTTAATTTGTTTAGCTCAGTTAATAAATATGCACTATTTAATGGGGGGTGTTTCTTTGTTACAAGACCTGTATAAAAATTCAAATACACTCAATTCATTAGCAATTTGGAATTTTATTTGGTTCTGTTAATAATATAATAACCAGAAGGAACACTGCCAAACTCATCCTATGAGGGCACAGTCACCCTGATGCCTAAACCATATAAAGAAACAACAAAGAAAGAGAACTTCAGACCAATTTCCTTCATGAACATAGATGCAAAAATACTTAACAAAATACTTGCAAACTGAATCCAAGAACACATCAAAAGTATCATACACCATGATCAAGTAGGCTTCATCCCAGGAATGCAGGGGTGGTACAACATATAAAAATCTATCAACATAATCCACCATATAAACAAGCTGAAAGAAAAAAAAACACACGGTCATCTCCCTAGATGCTGAAAAAGCATTAGACAAAATCCAACATCCCTTCATGCTAAAAGTCCAGGAGAGAGGTGGCATACAAGGACCATACCCAGAAATAATAAAGACAGTATACAACAAGCCAGTAGCCAACACCAAATTAAATGGAGAGAAACTGGAAGCATTTCCTCTAAAATCAAGGACAAGGCAAGGATGCCCACTCTCCCCATATCTCTTCAACATAGTACTTGAAGTTCTAGCTAGATCAATAAAACAGCTAAAGGAGATCAAGGGCATACAAATTAGAAAGGAAGAAGTCAAATTATCCCTATTTGCAGATGATATGATAGTATACATAAGTGACCCCAAAAATTCCACCAGAGAACTCCTACAACTGATAAACACCTTCAGCAAGGTGGCTGGATACAAAATTAATTTTAAAAAAAATCAGAAGCCCTTCTTTATACAAAAGATAAATGGGCTGAGAAAGAAATTAGGGAAGCAACACCTTTCACAATACAGCCACAAACAATATAAAATACCCTGGAGTATCTCTAACCAAGCAAGTGAAAGACCTGTATGACAAGAACTTCAAGTCCTTGAAGAATTTAAAGAGGCTATCAGAAGATGGAAAGATTTTCCATGCTCATGTGTAGGTAGGATCAACATAATAAAAATGGCCATCCTGCCACAAGCAATATACAGATTCAATGCAATTCCTATCAAAATACCAACACACCTCTTTACAGACTTTGAAAGAACAATTCTCAACTTCATATGGATAACAAAAAACCCAGCATAGTTAAATCAATCCTTTACAATTAAAAAAATCTGTAATTATCACCATCCCTTATTTCAAGCTATACTACAGAGCAGTAGTAATAAAAACAGCATGGTACTGGTATAGAAACAGACCAGTTGATCAATGGAATTGAATTGAAGAACCAGAAATAAACCCACACACCTTCTTAATCTTCGACAAAGAAGCCAAAACTGTACAATGGAAAAAGGACAGCATCTTCAACAAATGGTACTGGTCTAGCTGGATGTCGATGTGTAAAAGAATGCAAATCGACCCATACTTATCACCTTGCATAAAACTTAAGTCCAAATGGATCAAAGACCTTAACATAATGCCCAGCACACTAAATGTAATAGAAGAAAAAGTGGGGAAAACCCTCGAACTCATTGGCACAGGTGACAACTTCCTGAACAGAACACCAATAGCTCAGGCTCTAAGACCAATAATCAATAAATGGGACCTCATGAAACTGAAAAGCTTCTGTAAGGCAAAGGAAACTCATTCGAACAAAATGGCAACCTACAGACTGGGAAAAGATCTTTACCAACCCCACATCTGACAGAGAGCTAATATCCATAATTTATAAAGAACTTAAGAAATTAAACACCAAGAAACCAAATAATCCAATCAAAAAATGGGAAAGAGAGCTAAACAGAGAATTCACAAAGGAGGAATCTCTAATGGCCTAGAGACACTTGAAGAAATGCTCAACATTGTTAATCGTCAGAGAAATGCAACTCAAGACGACTCTGAGATTCCATCTCACACCTGTCATAATTGCTAAGATAAACAACACAAATGACAGCATATGCTGATGAGGATGTGGAGAAGCAGGAATATTCCTCCATTGCTGGTGGGAGTGCAAACTTGTTCAACCACTATAGAAATCAGCCTGCGATATCTTAGAAAACTTAGAATAGCTCTACCTCAAGACCCAGCTGTAGTACTTCTGGGTATATATCCAAATGATTGCCATACCACTACTGGGCATATATCCAAAAGATTCCTTATCAAACCACAGGGACATCTTCTCATATATGTTCATAGCAGCTTTATTTGTAACAGTTAGAAACTGGAAACAACACAGATGTCCCCCAACCAAAGAATGGATAAAAAAAAAAAAACCTGTGGTACATTTAAACAATGGAATACTACTTAGCTATCAGAAACAAGGAAATCATGCAATTTTCAGCCAAGTGGATGGAATTAGAAAACTCATCCTGAGTGAGCTAAGCCAATCGCAGAAAGATGCACATGGCATCTACTCACTTTTAAATGGATTTTATCCATGTAGTACAGGATAACTATCCTACAACCAACCAACACTCTAAAAGGAACAAGAACATAGACCTTATTACCTGTTAGTGGGACACTTTGCCCTAATGGAGCTGCCATACAGGCCCCCAGTGCAAGAGGAAGCTCTTAGCCTTCATATGACTGTTGAACTGAGTGGGGCTGATATGTAGGGACACCCCACACTGGAGGAATAGAATAGGTGGGAGAGGAGGGGGAGGATGTGAGGGTGGGACTGGGAGGGGTGGAGAGAGAGGACTGTGATGGCGATGTAACTTGAAGTAATAAATAAACATTAAAAATAATATAATAACAATGGCACAGGGGAAAATCATCTCTTTTATCATGGCATTTTGGTAGTTAAGGGGAGGTTTTTAGAAGCTAAAGCTGCACAAAGACTTCATGAACTGCAATAAAGTGAACTTCTGAGTTGCTTTTATTTCTTCTTAAATCACAAATTGTCTTGGTACATTAGCAATATATCAATTGCAATTCCAGTGGATCGACAGTTTGACTTAAAATGAAGTGCTATTTCCTTCTCTTAAAAGATTTTCTTGAGTGTAAAGAGAGTACAGTGATAAGTAGTCTGGGTTTGTGTTCAGGCCTGTGAGCTGCCTGCTTAAGAAGATGCCCACACAGTACTTTTAGCTGTACTTTTCTCTACCAGTTATGAGGCACTATATGAGTCCTATAAATAATAGCTGTCTGATAGTTATTGATTTGAATATAAGGTAATATGTCAAAATAATTAAAATTTAAATCACAGAGTATTATTGTTACACTAACAATTAAAAATATTGCCACAGATTTATAAGATTTATCAAGCATAAGATTCTTGTTTATCTAATACCTACTGGAAATCTCCAGTTGGATTCTGGGTACCTGGAATTCAAATTTCTAATGTGAAGTCTATATTTACACCAAACTTCCTTCCCCTCCTCTGTTCTGTAACTCAGTTAAGGCCATCACCAGCCATCTACTTGCCAAAT
This sequence comes from Lophiomys imhausi, assembly GCA_907164525.1. Lineage (NCBI taxonomy): Eukaryota > Metazoa > Chordata > Mammalia > Rodentia > Muridae > Lophiomys > Lophiomys imhausi. Next base: position 1,854,823 of record CAJQZJ010037357.1, on the reverse strand, counting down.
CTAAAAGCAGGTTGTAATCTTAAGTTCCTTCTTCCTATGGTCTCAGCAGTTCTGTCACCATGCCTGATCAATTCTAGCTCAAGCACATCACTCAGCAGTGTTCCCTTCCCTCATTTTAATTATGATTTTCTTCTGTTGAACCAGCACCAACTCATGCCTACACACTTAGAACTCTTTTTGTTTCCATTGCTAGAGTTGGAGCCCAGGGCTTTGAACATGCTAGGCAGGTGCTCTATTCAAGCTGCATTCTTAGCCTCTTGCAAAGTCTCTCTTTCTCCAAGGTTGTTCTCACACTGGCGTCAAGTTTATGTTCACATTTTTCATGATGGTCCACCAACTCAAAGCATTGCATTCTCATCTCTCCAGTCCTTTCTGACCCTCTCCTCTCTATCAGTCATCCTGAGCTTTGAGGGGGATATAATTTGGATTAAAAAAAAGATTTCAAAGTATGAGTTATCAGCATGCAACATCATCGTAAATCAAAGATGATCTCTAGATAGAAAGCTTTGTCTGGGGAAAGTGACTCTTTATAAACACTGTTATTTTCAAGAGCTACTCCCTCTTTTATCAAGGAGGTGAGATTTGCAGTAAATATTTGCTAATGAGTGAAAGAATACCCAGGGCACCTCATACTCAGCATTCATGAGTTTGTTTTCTTCAGATACTGATATTGGATTGCTTTCCCAAGTAAGGTCAAAGGTTGTGATAGTACTGTGCATTAAGACTTTCTCATGGATTTTGTTTCCTTTTTTTTTTTTAGAGAACTCCTAAAACCTTTTTAATTTCTTGCTAAGTGCATCTTTTTGTTCTGATATTTGGTCTCTGAGTCTGGTTTCTAACACCACTCCTAAATCCCTTGGAATTTCCTGGGCAAAAGCAGTGTTCTGTTCTGATGAGATTTGGGGTGGGCTTATGGGTGGAGGACTGTTCACAAAAAAAAACCCAGGACATATACAGAAGCTTGGAATTTCAGATACAGTTCCCCCATCCTACAGAAAGGAGTAGGAGGTTGGAGATTGAATTGATTATTGATCATGTATACATAATAAAATAATCATTAAAATCTCAACAGTATAACGTTCAGAGACTTCCTGGGTTGGGAGAGACATTCTCACGCCAGGGTGGTGCTATACACCATCTCTACAACAAAAGAAGCTCCTGTGCTCAGGACCCTTCTATATCTCACTCTAGGCTCCTCTTCACCTGGCTGTCCATCTATATACTCTATCACATCCTTATAATTAAACAGAAAATATAAGTAGTCCACTTATCCCTGTGAACCATAGAAACAAATTACTGACCCTGTGGGAACTGCTGGTATAGAGCCAAGTTGGCTAGAATTGTATCTGAGCTGGGGGTTCACTGCTTGTGATAGTCTTTCAAAATGGAGATAGTCCTGGACTGAGCCTTAACATGTTGGGTCTACACTAACTGTATGAAGTTAGGTGTCAGAAATCTGATGCGAAAACCTAGTTAGTGGGTAGAAACTTGGAGAACTTATCACCATGGGAAAATCCTTCACATGCTTGGTGTGTCAGAAATGAACTGTGAGAGCAAAGAAGCAAAGAAACAGTTTCCTTTATAAAATGTCCTGATTAGTAAGTGTTGAGAATGTTGAAGTAGCACACATTACATTAAAGTAAATAAAAACCTACCACTATGGATCATTATGGGTCATTAGAACAAATGGAAAATTGTTCAGGTCTTATGAGCCACTTGCATACAGCACAGTTCCAAAAGAAATTTAAGGATTAAAATATTGCCACCATGCCTCTAGAGGGATTGCAGATGTGACTGATATGTCACATATGCATCAGTAGGTGGCAGAGAGGAGAGAAGCTATATCTACATTCAGTGTTCTGACCTATGAACATCTGAATGAATAGTAGCCTAATTCCTGGAATAAAAAAGCAAGCTTGATACCAACACCACTTTGACACCATGGGGTAGCCTGAGATGACTCCCAGACCAGTACCAGGCAAACATTGGATGGGCTTCCAGGATAGGAAACTAGCCAGAAACTAGAAAAATTCTGCCTGGCCCTGGATGTGGGGGTTGTGAGTAAGCCAGCCCTGAGGGAGGTATTGTGGGAGAGCCAGCCCTGCCTTCTGTCTGCTATGTGGTGGTGTTGGCTAGGAAGAGATGCCTTACCCTCCCTTTTGCCCTCACCACCATTGGCCAACAGGAGATCTGGGCCAGATAGGGTCACAAGAGCAGGAAAGCTGTCCCTGTCCCTCACATGCTGCAGCACTCATGAGAGCAGGCCCTGAATCTTTCAATAGTAGAACTGGCCATGCAAGTGGGCATTGCAGGTCCAGAACCAGGGGTTTGAGTTGGCCCACTTCAACATCTATCCCATGGATGAACTGCTGGAGTTCAAGAAGAAGTCCACATCCCAGGACTATAGGCTCTCCATGACACAGGACAGTTACAGCACACCTGAGAAGTGTTCCAGTGAAATTCCAGTATTGATGGAATAATGGAAACCAGGGGCTTTGTACCAGACCAAGGAGTCATTATAATGAATATTTTTCAAGCAGAATGTGTGGACAAAGGAGAATATTGTGAGACATACTGAGATACACTGCAGCTTCCCTTCCACAGTGAGCTGTTATTTTTTATGCTGGGACAGATTGCAAGGATGGAAGGTAGGTCTGAGGGGAGGTAAGAGATGGGAGGGAACAGGGTGCATAATGTGAAATCCATAATTTTTTTTCAATAAAATATTAAAAAACAAAACCAAAAAAATATTGCCACCATGTAAGACAAAGTAGATTGAAATCACTACATGTTATTGGGCAGCATTACTGCAATATGGCAGGAGCTATTGCAGTAGGGGAAAACTCTTCATAGGGGTATTTGTTCTCCCTTTAATATTCTTTGGAAAGTCTTTTGTGCCTGCTTCTTTCTTACACATTTTCTTTCATTATAAGCTGTGCTTGTATTTATATGAACTCAATTTCAATCTTGTTAATCACTTGTGCTTTTGTAAGAATCATAGAACAGAAATCTAAAATAATAGTACTATCTAACTTTTGTTGAGCATTTAATTGTATGAAGCAAATAATTCATATATATTATTATCTTCATTTGGGGTGCTATAACAAAATAGCATAAAATGGGGGATAATTAACAACAGAAATTTACTACTAAAAGTGTTGAAGGCTAGAAATCTGGGATCAGGAAACCAGCATGGTAGGGTTTTGGTGAAAGTCCTTTTCTGGATTACAGAATGCCAACTTCTCCTTTTTATATTGATGTGGCAGAAAGAAAAGCAACAGAGCTCTCTGGGGTTTGTTTTCATAAGCTATGAATTCCCTTTTATGACTTATTTACCTCACAAAGACCAGGCACCTATTTACCATCACATTGGGAGTTAGGATTTCAACATGACACAAATATCCAGCCCATTAAAAATATCTCATTTAATTCTTACAACAATTATTTTACAATATTCTCACTATTTTATAGATTGAAATAGGAGGGTGGTTAGAGAATTGGAAGGAGGAGGGAATGAACAATTATTGTTTAATTGAGTAGAGAGTTTTAATATTGAAAACTAGAGTTCTGGAGATTGATTGGCCAATAATGTGAACATACTAAAACTTACTGAGCTATAAAATTTTGTTTTGAGACTGGGTCTTATATAACTAAAGGTGACTGACCTCCAATTTGTTGTGTAGCTGAGAATGACCTTGAGTTACTGATCTTCCTGCCTCTACCTCCCCAGCACTGGGATTACAGATAAGCACACCATGCCTGGTTTGCTGAATTGGTCATTTAAAAGTGGTTAAGAAGGTAACTTTTATGTTATGTATATCTTATCATAAATTTTCAATAAATTCTAAATAAATTCCTAAATACAAAAAGACTAAGGGTTGGGGATGTAGCTCGTTAGTAGAGTACTTGCCTACTATGCATGAGGCCCTGGGTTAGATCCTTAACACTACATAAACCAGCTGTGGTGGCACTCAGGGGATGGAGTCAGAATGATAAGGAGATCAATATAATCCTTGGCTACACAGTAAATCTGAAACCTGTTCAAAGAATAAAACAAAAACAAAAACAAAAACTGAAAGCATAGGAGACGACTGAAACAAGGCTTGCATTTAGCTTATGTTATACTACTGTTGGAATGGTAATTGTATTTAGGGAAGAGTTAAAGCTTGTCTGGCATGTTTTTCTTATATTTATAACAATAAGCAGAAAAGAACAGGACAGAAAAATAACATGAGGATACACCAACATGTTGTGTTCAAAGCCTTCTCTGTCCTTATTCCCCAGCTTCCATTGTGCTCCCCACATGACCCTGTTCACAACCTGCCATTTGGGTGAGTTCATAGTGTTCTAATCCTCATTAGTCTGCAGTATCATAGAAGAAATAAAATCACAGTGGTTACTTTTTACAACATACATACCTGTTTAACAAGCCAACTTAGTCTCAGGATGGCCAGGAAACCCATTACTGTAAGCTCCTGTGTTCTCATTTTCCTCAGGATCCTACAACCCCCACAAACCACCAAACCATACACTTTGACCAAACTCACAAATATGTATGAGCTATGCTTACACACATAACAGAAAATGAGGTTTTTTGAGTCAAAACCACATCTTTTGCTGAAGAGTCTTTTGGCCTTCCTTCACTGGATATCATGTCAAGCTAAAGAGGAAGAGCCTGAACCAGTGCTATAAGAAGACTTTTGACTGTCAGGTTCTCTATATAAAAATTGTGGATCAAGAAGACAAAAAAAAACATTCTAAAACTCTGTAGAACATAATTAGCTCATATTAGTGAGACACATCTATGACAGACATTGGTCAGTTCAAGTTGGAGCTAAGGATTTCAGCTTCTGAGATATATGTACATATAAAGATCATTATATGATAGGTATACATTGTGTATATGTGTGCTTGTATGTATGTATAATGAGTAGGTAATGAAAGATAGTTTTAGACAGTGGCAGAAATTATCACAAAAGGAGAATATTCTTAGCTTCAAGGTCTACAAGTATTTAATATATACCCTAATATTCATATTTATCAGCACCATGTGCTATATATAATTATCTAAAATAGAATACATCTCATGTTTTAATGTCAGTTCTTACAATATACCTAGAATTATGTATAATCGCATAATTGTAGTGTATGAAGATAATGAACTATGTTTTAGACTCCTTCTTGATCAGTACCATGAAGATTTTAAGCTTTCATGCTAATATCTAGAACATATTGAATGTAAAGACAGGGGTCTGGGAGTTAGCCAGTCATTAGAATATTAAAGTTTGAGATGATGAGATATTGGGGTGCATGCAATTCACTGGTAGTATGCTTGTTTAGCATGTTTAGGACCTGAGTTCCACTCTCAGTGTCAAAATAAAATTAAAAAACAGAGAAAATGAATTGCTTTTAGTTTGATATATTTTTCCAGTAGAACCACGAGTGTAAGTATTCAGTCTTGCTATCACAATACAAGGTTTTGGTTTCATGAAATTTTTCGTTTACTGACACTGTTGTAAAACCAGTGGGGTTCTTAAAAGACCTGGCTAGGGAGAAATCATGTTTGAACAGAAGCCATGCCAGCTGCCAGACCACCAGGTAGGCTGCATGCCCATGGACCTCCCCCACTCTCTCAGTGCCCCCATCCCTATCACCAATCCCCCCACTTTTCCTCAATACCAGGTGCCAGCCCCCAACTTGGGGAGAGTTCCTGTGTTCTACCACAGGCCACACCACCCAGAAGGTCAGAGAGGAAACAAACAAAGTAACAAAATACCCATCCAGTAAAGATAAACTCAGATATCAACACCTAAACCTATCATCACCATATGTCAATACTGGAGTCCAACTATCCTTCCTACTCCAACAAGCCTTGAATATTCTAACACAGCTGAAGCACAAGAAAAGACCTTAAAACCAACTTTATGAAGATGGTAGAGGACTTTAAAGAGGAAATGGATAAATCCATTAAAGAAATTGAAGAAAAGACTAATGAAAAATTAGACGAAAAGAATAAATCCCTTAAAGAAATCCAAGAAAAAAAAACCCAAACAGTTGAAGGAAAAGAATAAAACTGTTCAAGACCTGAAAATGGAAATAGAAGCAATAAAGAAAAGACAAACGGGGGGAATTCTGGAAATGAAAAATCTAGGTAAGTGAACAGAAACTCCATAAGCAAACCTCACCAACAGAATACAGGAGATGGAAGACAGAACTCGAGGTGTTGAAGATACAATAGAAGAAATAGATACAACAGTCAAAGAAAATATTAAATCTAAAAAGTTCCTGGTATAAAATGCCCAAGAAAATCTGTGACACTATGAAAAGACCAAGCCTAAGAATAATAGGAATAGAAGGAGAAGAATCTCAGCTCAAAGAACCTGAAAATATTTTCCACAAAATCATAGAAGAAAATTTTCTAAACCTAAAGAAGTGATGCCTATAAAGGTCCATAAAGCATAAAGAAGATTAAATATATTGGACCAGAAAAGAAAGTCCCCTTGCCACATAATACTCAAAACACTAAATGTAAAGAAGAAAGAAAGAATATTAAAAGCTCAAAGAGAAAAGGGCCAAGTAACATACAAAGAGAGACCTATTAGAATTTCACTTGACTTCTCAATGGAGACTGTAAAATTCAAAAGGACCTGGACACATGTCCTTCAGACTTTGAGAGCACAGATGACTGCCCATACTACTATACAAAGCAAAACTTTTAATCACCATAGATGAAGAAAACAAAGATAAAGTCCATGATAAAGTAAACATAAACAATATCTATCCACAAATCCAGATCGGCAGAAGATACTAAAAGGAAAATTCCAACCCAGGCAGGTTACCTATGCCCCATGAAAACACAGAAAATAAATAATCTCACACCAGCAAAAACAAAAGAAGGTAAGCATTTACACACCACCACCACCACCAACAACAACAACAGCAGCAAAAACAGGAATTAACAATCATTGTTCATTGATATCACTCAATATAATGGTCTCAATTCCCTAATAAAAAGACCCAGACTAACAGAATGAATACAAAAAGAGGATCCATCCTTCTGCTGCATCCAAGAAACACAACTCAACATTGAAGATAGACATTACCTGAGAGTAAAGGGTTGGGAGGAGATTTTCCAAGCAATTGGATCTAAGAAAGAAGCTGGTGTAGCTATTCTAATATCTAACAAAATAGACATCAAACTAAAATTAATCAAAAGAGATGGGGAAGGACACTTCATGATCATCAAAGAAAAAGTTCACCATGATGATATTTCTTTTTTTTTTTTTTTGGTTTTTCGAGACAGGGTTTCTCTGTGTAGCCCTGGCTGTCCTAGACTCACTTTGTAGACCAGGCTGGCCTCGAACTCGCAAAGATCCGCCTGCCTCTGCCTCCCAAGTGCTGGGATTAAAGGCATGCGCCACCACTGCCCGGCTTCATGATGATATTTCAATGCTTAATGCCTGTGCCCCAAACACAAGGGCATCCATGTTTATAAAAGAAACATTTCTGAAGCTTAAATCACACATTGATAGTGGGAGATTTCACCCCACTCTCAACAATGGACAAGGCATCTAGCCAAAAGCTAAACAGAGAAATACTTAAGCTAACAGACATTATGAACTAAATGGACCTAACAGATATCTACAGAACATTTCAACCAAACACAAAATGTACCTTCTTCTAAGCACCTCACAGAACTTTCTCCAAAATTGACCACATACTGTCTCAAAACAAGTCTTAACAGATAAAAGAAAATTGCAATAACCCCCGCAACCTATCAGAACAACAACAGAAACAACACAAAGCCCACAAACTCTCAGAAACTGAACAAATCTGTATTGAGTGAGCACTGAGTCAAGACAAAAATAAGAAAGAATTAAAGACTTCCTAGAATTCAATGAAAATGAATGCACAACATACCCTAACTAATGGGACACAATGAAAACAACACTAAGAGGCACTAAGTGTTTACATAAAATTAAAATGGAGAGATCTCATACAATCAATTTAATAGCACACCTGAAAACTGTGGAACAAAAAGAAGTAAGCACATATAAGAGGAGGAGATAGGAGGAAACAATCAAAGTGTGAGCAGAAATCAATAAATTAGAAACAAAGAGAACAATACAAAGAATCAATGAAACCAAGAGCTGGTTCTTTGAGAAAATCAACAAGATAGACAAACCCTTAGTCAAACTAACTAAAAGGCAGAGAGACAATATCCAAATCAACAAAATCAGAAACAAACAGCAGGACATAAAAACAGACACTCAAGAAATCCAAAGAATCATTAGGTCATACTTTCAAAAGTTGTACTCCACAAAATTGGAAATTTTAAAAGAAATGAATAATTTTCTGGATAGATACCACTTACTGTTGGAGTTGCTCTGAAACTTACTATGTATTTGTATGTTAATTGGTTGGTACTCCTAGATCCTTACTATCCTATGAGCAAATTCTCACATACTGAAAATGATGTTGTATAAACCTTGCTTTTCAATTTATCCCTGCTTGGCTAAAAAGGTTGCCATCCTGGGTTGGACAGAAGAGAGGTAGGCAGAGCTAAGTTTCCTGGGGCTTTTAGGGTGGCAGAAAGACCACGAGGAGATTTGAGAAGAGGAGAGGAGACAGGAGATCTGCATGTCATCATGGGATAGCATGAACTAGGATCACATGGCTGAGAACAGCCTGCCTGAGGACCAGACCAAATAGAACAGATGCCAAGTATTACAGGGGTTTTGGCAAGGAAACAGAAAGACCCCTTAGAGGGTTAATTATCTGCCCAGCTGCAGTGCTTTAGGCTTATATTAAACCTAACAGGTCTCTATGTCTTTTATTCAGAAAATAGTGGGTTAAGGAATAACTACTGCCATATTAATTTCCAACATTTATTATTATATATGAAATAAATTAATTCTATTTACAACTTACCAACGTCAAATCAAGATCTGATTAACAATTTAAATAGACCTATAACCCCTAAGGAAATAGAAGTAGTCATTAAAAGTCTTTCAAGCTAATAAAACCCAGGGACAGAGTTAATGTCAGTACTCCTCAAATTATTACAAAAAACAGAAACAGAAGAATATTGCCAAATTCATTTTATGAGGCCACAGTCACCCTAATTCCCAAACCTCACAAAGATTCAATAAAGAGAATTACAGACCAATTTCCCTTATGAATATAGACACAAAAATACTCAATAGATTACTCACAAAATAGGCTACTCCAAGAACCTATTCTTCACCATGACCAAGAAGACTTCATCCCAGAGATGCAGGGACGGTTCAACATACAAAAATCAATCAATGTAATCTACCACATAAACAAAAATGACATGATCATTTCACTAGATGCCAAAAAGTCATTAACAAAATGTAACACCCCTTCATGATAAAAAAAAGTCTTAGAGAAATGAGGAATACAAAGGACATAACCTCAACATAAAAAAGGCAATTCACAGCAAACCTATAGCTAATCTCAAATGTAGAGAAACTCAAACAATTTCATGAAAATCAGGAACAAAGCAAGAGTGTCCTCTCTCTACCTATCTATTCAATATAATACTTGAAGTTCTAGCTAAAGCAATAAGATAACTAAAGGAGATCAAGGGGATACAAATTGGAAAGGAAAAAGCTAAGAATTGATATGATTATACATAAACCACTCCCAAAGTTCTAGCAGGTATCCTACAGTTGATATACACCTTCAGCAAAGTGGCTGGATGCAATATTAACTCAAAAATTACTGTACACAAATGACAAATGGACTGAGAAAGAAATCTGGGAAACAGCACACATCACAATAGCCACAAATATAAAATATCTTGGGGAAACTCAAACCAAGCAAGTGAAAAAATGTACTATAAAAACTTTAAGTCTTTGAAGAAAGAAATTGAAGAAGATATGTAGCAGTAAATTTTTATTTATCATGTATATACTTATTAATTCTTAACAATTACCTAACAATTGCCTATAAAGGTCCTAAATCCTAAAGCCTGACCCTAACTCTAAAACCTAATCTATAACACCCTAATATTTCTAATACAAACATTTAACATTAACCTAAGGTTTCTCAAAAGGGTATTTTCCTCTGGG
>CAJQZJ010037357.1:1795074-1818952 GCA_907164525.1 Lophiomys imhausi | reverse complement strand
AGCAGTTGAACACTTTATTTGGTGCATTGTTGTACATATTAGTAGGACCATAGAAGATCAGGTGCTGATAGCAATATAGATTATGACAGGCCAGTACAAAAGGTTTCAGAGGAAAAGAATATTAGTGAATGACCTAGAGACCATTTGTGTGGTATTTTGGCAAAAAAAATATGCATCACAGAGACTATATGCTTTGTTAACATGAAGCCTGTCAATCGGGAACAGCATGGTTATGTAGGTACTTCTGTCAGCTTCTCTTTACAAGTGAGGAAATAAAACTTTATTTTATTTAATAGCTTGCTTCAAGCAGAGCTTGGTGGTGGACACTTGTAATCCCAGCCTTCTGGTAGCTGATGAAGGAGGATTATGACACATTCTAGTCTAGGCAGGGCCACATAACAAGACTCTGTCTCAAAAAAAAAAAAACTAACCAAACAAACAAACAAAACCAATTTGCTTTACATATCATAGCTAAGAATTAACAAAGTTGAGACTCATATTTAAGGAGCCTGGCTTCAGAATGTATCCAGGATTGGCTTCCCAGCTTTCAACTTTTCTAGATCCATCTAGTTGCCCTTAGCAAACATCCTCCTCTAACTTTCTACATTTGCCTCTGTACAAATGCATTAGCACTGAGTAGACAGGGACTACTGCTGTACCCTACAGGTTGCTAGGAGACAGAGGCAAGATTAGTAGGCAGTAACTCAGGTACTCCAGGGGTCCAAAATCCTCAGCTATAAAAAAATCATTTCTTAGTATTGGAAGCTGCAGGCCCCGCACTTCCTATATAATCAGATATATTTATCCTTCTCAGCTCTCTGAGGTGGTTGAAGAATAGACAGCTAGAGTCTCATAGTTAAATTTTGAGTTGTTTAGGAATCAAGAGGGCGTTCTAGATCTAAGAAGATGGTTATAATAGTGATGCAAGTTAGTATGAAAGCTAAGTCAGTTATAGAACTTTAAACTCATGGAGATGGTTAGAAGGTAGAAGGTTAAAGTCAGGGGCCAAATATGTATGAACTGGACATTGGGAAGGTATACTGGGCCATTTAACTCTCATAAATGTGGCATATTTAATTCTGCTGTTTTGTATAGAATTTACTGTTATAAGAGAAAGAACCATTTGTTGGATTGAAAAGGGAAGCTGTTGGGGGGGAAGAGGGTGGAAGGGTGGGACAGGAAGGGGGAATAGGGAAGGGTTTGTGACTGAGATGTAACTTGAAGAAAAAAAATAAAGTACTTATATAAAAAAAATTAAAAATTAAAAATTAAAAAAAAATAACTAGAGAATTAATTGATGACTCCACTTCCCCAGTGCTGGGACTACAGGCATATGATACCATGCCCCGTGTAAAGCATTATAATAAATTGTAATTAAATTTAAAAAATGAAAAAAAATGTAGGTGGAATATCTTCCATAACTCCCCACTCCCCTCACCCCTGATCCCATCTTGAAAGGAACTATTATCAATTGCTATTATGTTATAGTCTTTATCTCCTTTCATTCTCACAGTACTCCATAAATGTAGATATCCTTTTCTCAGTGAAACCATGGGGAAACTAAAAAGCTAACTAATTTTCTCAGACTCATGGGCCTAAGTGGCAAGGTTAAGACTCATCCATCTTTCTTATTTCAGAACTCAAGTACTTCTACCACACCCACAGCTAGGTGAGAAGCAGGAGCCCAAAGTGACTGCAGAGACAAGTGGCTTGGGATTTTGTTTAGATGTCAGCATGAAGCCCTTTCCCAAACCGTAGTTCTTTTCTAGTGAAACTGCATTAGTCCATATTTACATGACTAACCAAATTCTAACCTCATGATCACCCTTTAGACCATTTTTGTAATGGTGAAATCTGACTTTTATTAAGACTTTACTTTGTGTACTTTATGTGTGTTTCATTTAATCCCCATAAACTCCCTCTGAGAAGGTAATGTTGATAGTCTCATTTTTCCGATGACAAGACAGAGGTACAAAGTCATTAAGTAGTTTACCTAAAGGCATACAATTAGAAGGGAAGATGTCTGAATCTAAATATTGGGCCTGAGTTGCACAGTGCTTATGAATACAGGATCATACTACCTAGAGCTAGGTTGGTTGCCCTTCCTAAAGAAAATTTGCCTTTGCCTTGTACTTTGTTGCTTGTGATATTATCTGGCTCACATATCCACATAGTCACTGAATTTTCTCATGTGGATTCATTTGGGCGAATATGTTCCATGAGAGATAAGAGCAATCTGACCTCTAAAACATGTTTGGAGGACAAGCTGAGAGCAAAGATTTGATTTAAAACATTTTAAATATACAAAGTCTTACAAAGGTATAATGAATAAGTCACATTTGTTGGTTAATAATCTGGTTATCTATTTATGTTCAATGTATTAGTCAAACCTAACAAAAGCAATGAACATTTTATTATGTTCATGATTCTATGGGCTAGTAACTCAGGCAGGAGACTATGAGGGTATCTTGTCTCTCCCACAAGATCTGCTGTCTCAGTGGTGATCACTCTGATTGCTGGGAGTGGCCAAGAACTAGGATCATCTATATTCTAGAAGGTTCTGAACGTATATGTCTGACATCCAGTCTGGGATTACTTGGAAATAGAAATGAGCTGCAACTAATAACTGGAACATCTATTCGTGGCCATATCATGTGACTTGGGCCTTGTTAGAACATGATATCTCATAATACTCTCACACCTTATATGATGGCATGAAGTCTTAAGAGAGAAAGTTCCATCAGATAGAGTGGAAGCTCCATCATCATTTTGGATCTAGCTTTGAAAGTCACACAGAATTACCTCTGATTCTAACAGTTCAATCAAAAGCTTGCAAGATCACACACAATTTTTAAAAATTGCCAGAGTTCTTTTTTTTTCTCACTAAAAACCTTCCCTGAGTTACAAAATGTTGCAGTGTCCCAGACAGCTAAGACTATTGACTTCAGTAGGCTTCCATAGAGCAAGGAGGTAACTTGGAACTGTTAACTGCACCACTATGGCTCTCAATGATTTTAGATTTTATTCATTGAACATCTTGGAAATCCAGAGAATTCTCCCAGATTAAGCACCTCCATTAATACAGATGTGTTGTCTTTTCTTTATTTCTCATGAAAGTGAGAGACTGCTCAGCTGACAGCTTCCTTTACCCTGTTTGCTAACCTCTTCCTGGGAAGCACCATAATTTGGGAGTTTTACACACTTCTTCCTTGTCAAAGCTAAAGGGGAGAATTTCTTATTTCCTGTATGAGAAGTAAATAAGCCTTGGTCTATAATTTCTTTCTTTCTTTCTTTCTTTCTTTCTTTCTTTCTTTCTTTCTTTCTCTCTCTCTCTCTCTCTCTCTGTCTCTCTCTTTCTTTCTTTTATAGGTTTTTCGAGATAGGGTTTTTTCTGTTTAACAACCCTGGTTGTCCTGGAACTCACAGAGATCCACCTGCCCCTGCCTCTTGAGTGCTGGGATTAAAGGAATGTGCCACCACACCCGGTCACTCTATAATTTCTTACTGGCCAAGAAACAGTGATCCAACTGAGGAGATAAATGAAGACATTTCTTAGGGCAGAGTAAGTCAATATGTAATGTCCCAACCTAGTTAGATAACCTTGCAGTAAACATGACTAGTTTTCTAGTAAACAGTTGCACAGAGTATTTGCATTTGTTATCTAGCAGATTTGTTATTTTGTAAACATCTTGCTGACTTTACTTTTTCCTTTCTTTTTTGAGACAATCTGTGACTAAATAGCTCAGAATGTCCTCAAATTCAGGATTCTACTGCCTCAGTTTCTCAAATATTGGGATTATGGGTCTGTGCCACCACAAGAGACCTTCAGAGATCTTTCTGTATGTTTAGTTATTCTAATTTCTAATCATACTGTTCCAAACGTGAAAGGGTCCTTGGTTTGTATACCTCAGGTGAAATTTGTGTGTTTTGCGTATGAAGACACTTAAGTGAGAGAGGTCCTAAGGGAGGCTTGTCCAAGGTCAAATGGCTAGATAGGGATGGGGTACAAAACAGAACCCAGGTCTCTAGCCTCTTCATTACCACCAGCATAATGCCCTCATATCTGCAGACGAGTACTGTGTCCATAAAAACCCTGTCTACAGTGGCACCTTAGACCAGTAGAGCTGAGAATTTTTTCCTCTATTTTTCTTTCATTCATTAGACTGAAGGTTAAAACTTGAGGTAGGAATTTAAAAAATGACTTATAAGAATTGGAAGAACCTTTGGTCTTAGGTGGTCCTTTTCTGGGATTTTAACAGAGGATATCAAGCCCTTTTTCATGGAAATATGTTTAAAATAACAGATACCGTCTGCTTAGGAAAGATCTCATTCAAAGTAGCTGAGAAGTGCCATGGCAAGGTTCAGAGGGGAAGAAGGGTGTCCATAGCTTTGGGTGTACTTAAGACTCTTAGGTCAAAATTTATGGCAGCATCACATACTCCAAAATTTCCCAAGGCTATTTGATTTTTATTATTTTGGGTAATTGTTGAGTCATGCGTCCTCTGATGGGGCATCTAAGAAAAGTAGGAATAACAGAATCCTCTGCAAACCAGCAAAGAACATGTAAGAATATTCTATGACCAAGATCATACATAACTGTGGAATTTTGAACATTCCCCTCAAGAACAAAGGAAAGTTATTTGCTTTCATCATCTGTATTCAGTAAAAATTTCTAAGTTGGCTGTAGTAGCACACACTCGGAATTGATCCAAAGCAATTTAATTGTAGATGGGGGAGGATTGCTACAAGTTTGAGGCCAGCATGAGCTATATAGTTAAACATTCTCTCTCTCTTTCCCTCCCTCCCTCCCTTCCCCCTTCTCCCCCCTCACACACACACACAGAAACGCACAAAGCATGCTCTATTCGATTGTACCTTTGCTATCTAGCAAATGTCTTCACTTAGCCATCCAATTTTATTTCTTATACAAAGTAAAGTGAAATATTTTGCTTTTATTAAATGTTAAACAACTGCATCTTGTTATTTAACATGATTATTTAAAAATTGTGCATTTTCATTTCTTCAGCAATAGAGTTTATTTAGTTCTCAAGTAGCAAAATCATGGAACATTATAAACAATAATATTTACTGATTCTGATGGATAAGTAACTCAAGTAAGACTAAAGAGCAGATAAATTTCATTTAAACCGAAGTTCACATATCCAAATAGGCAGGGAAATAACTAAAATACTGTATAATGGAGTTGAGTTCCAAGTCGGAGAGCTGTTGAAAATTAAAAAGGAAACTTTTCCATCTCAGAAGCTTAGCCCCTGTGGTAGTAAAAAAGAGTACTTTATCTAGGTCCAGAAAAAGTAAATCTTACTGAGATCTGCCTAAAGTGGACATTGCAGCACTTAAAAAGAAAGGGATAGTGTTCTATGTTTCATGTAGCCACACCAAAGAGCTAAGTCCAGTTTAAGGCCATTTGAGATCATACTTTTAAAAACCCAGAAAGACAGTAAACCTGATCATACCAGAATGTGGTTAAGACAGGCAGAAATTAGATTCAGGAGTCACACCCTTCTGAGTTCAGAAGGTTTCCCTCCTTTCCTCCTTGCCCTCCTTGCAGGGACAAAAGCAATAGTACTAAATCTTTACATCACTTATATGGGAGGGGGAAGATTTCCACTCTCAGAGATTCCCAGGATCAAAAGCTCACAGCATTGTCCTGATTACAGTGATGTGTTCAAAACAAGATTTGATTTCAAAGATACTCAGAATTTTATGAGGACTAAGATCCTAAAAGCCTTTTAAAATCATGGACTATACATTGCATTTAGGTAAGAGAATGCAATTGTTTTTGGAAACATCCTGATGATGAGATCTAATATTATCAACTTATTCTGAAATGGTTCAGCAAACAATAACAACAAACATAAACATAGACAGAGAATGATAAAAGAAATTGGACAAAAATGTAAGATGTCTGTGAACACCTCTACCGCAGTGGTTCTCCATATAAATCCTAAATCTGTGACCCTTTAATACACTTTCTCATGTTGTGGGGACCCCCAACCATACAATTATTTTAATTGATACTTCATAACTGTAATTTTGCTACTTTATGAGTCATAATGTACAATATGTGTTTTCTAATGGTCTTAGGTGATTCCTGTGAAAAGGTTGTAAGACTCTCCAAAGGGGTCAAGACCCACAGGTTGAGAACTGCTGCTCTACTGATTTCTGGCACACTTGTTAAATAGTTTTAAGATTAAAGAGTCATCCTCCAGCAAATCATTTAAGCAAGAATGCTCATCTCTACCTAATATCTTCATTCCTTTCCAGTGGGAAGCAATCATGTTTTGTGGGACCATTTGGCCACATAGATCAAAAAAATTTTTGCCCAAAATAAATTCCAAAATTATTTCTAATAACAACTTTGCTTAACTGAAGAGATGAACCTTGTGTGTAGCTTCAGGGAGAGTAATGTGTTTCTGTGGCTCTGAAAAAGAAACATCACCTGAACTGTGTAGTAGGTTCAGTTCAGTTTCAGAAACCTCTGAATATGACATCTATAGGTCATTTGTGACAGTGAATACCAAATTGGTTATGATTTAGACAGATACTTTTTTAAATCTTAAATTTTGATGATTTCAAACTTCAGTATCATTCACATATTCTTGAGTCAGAGTCACTAAGAGTTTATGTTTGTCCTGTTTGGTCTCTCTCTCTCTCTCTCCATCTCTCTCTCTCTCTCTCTCTGTGTGTGTGTGTGTGTGTGTGTGTGTGTGTACATGCATGCACATTTATTTGTTGTTTTCATTACTGTTGTTTTTCTGAAACAGTTTAGCTGATTTCATCTGGATGATGAGAACATACAGAAATAATAATTTAACAACTCATCATTGCCAGAGACAACCTTGAATACTAAATTCAGAATTAGAGAGTAGAAAGAATTATACTCCTTTGGCATAACAGATGAAGGACATCATGCTCAAAATCTTAGCATATAGAAATAGCAAAACATGGGGTAAAGGGAAGGAATATGTCCAAAGTGTCCAAGGCTAGTAAGAAAATGGGTCCAAATACTGGTAGAATGTCTTCAAATATGAAAATTTCTTATAATTTATTTGAATTTTAATCTTAAACTCAGTGGAGCTCAATTTATTTCTCTATAATAAAATACATTTGTTCATACTGATACTTTCTTTTAAAGATGTGATTTCCATCAACTTATATATATGCTGAGTGAAAAAGAACAGAACAGTCACGTTTCTCACTAGAAACTGTGTGGCTTTCTGTGACTTGGCTTCAAATATCATAGGCCAGCATTTCTAAATGGTAGGAGTGAAAAAAGTCCGGATGGTATGGGGCCCACATTCCAAGATAGGGCACATAGTCAATGCCCCTGAAAGACAAGTCTTATGCCTGTTTTCTAAAATTGTCACACTGCATCATTGTTGAAACTCCGCATTGCTTTGGGGCCTGGTACGGCTGTAGTGGACCCATTCAGTCATGTTCCTTGTTATTTCCCATGTTCCTTGTTATTTTCTATGTTCCTTGTTATTTCCCATGAACATTTCTTGGGCATCTATTGTGTTCATTTCACACTTTGTTACTTCAAACATGCAGTTGTGGAGGTCTGAAATCACTTCAGGGCCTTATAAAACTAAAGTCAAGATATGAGCAGAGAGGCTTTCCTTTTGGGGAATTCAGGAGAGAATCTATTTGTCTCTGTCTCCAAGTTTCCACTGGTGGCCTGCATTCTTTGGTTCCTCATTCTGTTAGACCACAAAGTTGGCAACACTTCATCTTCAACTAGTTCTCCCTCTCTACCACCCATCCTCTTTTTTTCTTATAAGAACTCTTGTACTTACATTGAGCCCTCCTAGATGATCTGGTAAAAACAATTTACTGACTTAAATGCATTATAAGGGTAGTAATACATCCTCAGGTTGAGGCATGAGATGTGGAGATCTTTGGGTTTGTCATTCTATCTCCAGGGTCATGTTTTGAGGAGTGTGGATCACCTGGTTTTAAAACTTTACAACTTTCTGTTACTTTGTACTGCACATTATAATGGGGGGAGTTGATTTGTTGGCCAAGAAGAAACTCTAAAACCAAATAAAATTCTCTCTCATCTCTCTCTCTCTCTCTCTCTCTCTCTCTCTCTCTCTCCTCTGCATCAGTCTCCAGAATATTGTAATTACAAATGCAAACCACCATGCCCGGCTAGCTTCAGAGATTCTTTTATTTTATGTTTTATATATTTACTTGTATACATGTATGCATACATAGGTCAAAGGACAATTTGTGGAAATCCATCCTCTCCTCCCGCAAAGTAGGAATTGAATGAACTCAGGTTTTCAGGCTTGGTGGAAAGTTCCTTTACACCTGCACACACACCTACTCATACATGTGAGCACTTTGGAGGTCAGATCACCTTGATTGGTGCTTGTGAGATTGTAACACCTGACATAGGTAATGGGAAGTGAACTCTGGTTCTCTGAAAGAGCAGCAGGCACTCTAAACTACTGAGCCACATCTCCAGCTCCCATGATTCTTATTAAAATTTGCATGTTATTATCCATCCCATGACTATCAGTTTAATTTTGGTTTTAGTATAACTTGGTACAAATTTGAATTGCCAGGCTTGTGAGAGATCCCTGGTCTGAATTCTTAATTACTCATAGCTATTTTCTAAGAGAATTATATTTTACAGCTCAGTGCCTGTCACAGAGTAAAATTTCAAATACCATGTGTGTTAAATGAATTAAACCTCTGTATGACTACCAAAAACATTGAGTGTGAATCCACTTTTGAAAAGTCAATGATGCCTTTATGCTGCAAATAGCAGTCCATGACATGCTTTGAGAGAGTATTTGCTTTCTGTGCACAGTCATTTGGCTAGTGAAATTACTTGATGGCATTTATTAATGCTGGCAAATAAACAAAAGAGATTTATTGACAACTGGTGATAATCAGTCACTGACCCCCTACTGATGTAAAACTGATTACACTTCTGTGTCACAAATGATAAAACTTGCTGCATATAAAAAGAATTTTCCCAATAATGTGTTTATTTTGTTTTATGACAAAGAGAAATATAGTAAGATGAAACATAAATTATTTTATTGAAGTTGAACATGGTAACAGGAAGAAAAGGGTCCCAAGAGCAAGAGACAAGAGACAGCAACCCACTCATTCTCACACTTGGGAATCCCATAAAAATATCAAGCTAATAGCTATAGTATATACACAGAGGAACAGGTGCAGACCCACACAGGCCCTATGCTTGGTGCTTCAGTCTCTGTGAGCTCACATGTGCCTTGCTTAGTTGATTCAGAGGGCCTTGTTCTCCTGGTTTTCTGCATGCCTTCTGGCTCTTACAATCTTTCTACCTCTTCTTTTTCAGGATTCCCTGAATTTTGAGGGGGAGAGATTTGATGGACCCTCCCTTGAGAAGTGGCAGGAGTGAGAGAAGGCTGCAGCCTGGTATTCTGTTGCAGTGCTGGGGATGAGACTGAGGGATTGACTCTGGGGGAAGAGAGAGAGAGAGAGAGAGAGAGAGAGAGAGAGAGAGGAGAAGATCTTTAAGCAGCTTACCTGTTTTTTTGGCAGATGTGGCCTGTGGTTTAGTAGGGGGTCCCTGTTGGAGTTGGGGAATGAAAAACAGACGTGAATGGAGGGAGGCAAGTTAGGAGGGGATGGTCTGGGATATCCACAGGAGATGTGAGCATGGGGGAGGGAAGGCTGCTGGTGGTCTATTGTAATGCTAAGAACAAGACTAGGGGATTGGGTCTGAGGAACACAGAGAGAGGAGAAGGTCTGTGGGTCAGCCTACCTGGTTTTCGGGAAGTTATATGTTCATTTGTTTGTTTTAAAATATTGTAAATATTTCAGTTTCTCATGATATGGTCCTGATGTGACTTTCACCAGCACCTCACTGAAATTCTTGACCAGGACAGGCTAGAATCATTGCATCTATTTTGATTTTTGCCTGTCTTTACCCTCTTTCCAGTGACTGACCATAGTAGCCAGTTCCTGTCTCAACCTATGCTGAGCCATGTTTAATGTTTCCATTCCCTTTTTCAAATGATATCTGATAAGAAATTACAGAGAATTTCCCTTTCTATTTGCCAGTACACAAAGTTAACAATCCGTGTCTCAATAGTCACATGATGGAGGGTTCTGTAGCTATTTATTCCTACTTCCTATTGGAGGGATACATGGAAAAAAAATTGTTGTTCTCGTGATTTTGCCCTTCAGAAAAATTAACCCATTTCCTGCCTACCCAGAAAGA
This sequence comes from Lophiomys imhausi, assembly GCA_907164525.1. Classification (NCBI taxonomy): domain Eukaryota; kingdom Metazoa; phylum Chordata; class Mammalia; order Rodentia; family Muridae; genus Lophiomys; species Lophiomys imhausi. The sequence goes on along the minus strand of CAJQZJ010037357.1, from coordinate 1,808,709 downwards.
GGGGTTAGTCTATATCTACTAGAAACACATTTTTTAACTGTTTATGTATTACTTCAATTTACATCTCCATCACAGTCCCCTCCCTCCACCCCTCCCAGGCCCACCCTTTCACCTTCCCATCTTCTTTCCCTTCTCCCACCTGTCCTACCCCTCTGGTATGGGGTGCCCTACATATCAGCCCCCTTCAGTTCAGCAGCCATACGAGGCCCAAGAGCTTTCTCTTGTACTAGGGGCCTACATGACAGCTCCACTAGGGCAAAGTATCCTACTAACAGGTAACAAAATGTATGTTCCTGTTCCTTTCACTCTGTTGGTTGTAGGATAGTTATAGCTTGATCCTATGCTATGGTTAAAATCCAGTTATAAGTGAGTAGATGCCATGTGCATCTTTCTGGGTCTGGGTTAGCTCACTCATGATGAGCTTTTCTAGTTCCATCCATTTGGCAGCAAATTGCATAATTTCCTTGTGAAACGCAAATTGTACGACCAGTTCTTTCTAATAAATGACCCTCTCAAAAGCTAAGAAATACCTAAATTTGTGCACAGGCACCCTACCAAAGACATTGTCTTATGTTGGTCTACTAGTGACTATAAAAATCCCCATTACTTTGAATAATGAATTTTCAGCAATTGAGCAACTGACAACACAGTAAGTAGGGGGGCAACACCACAAAGCTGAATCAAACATGAGAATTTTTCTCTTCTAGAAACTTCCAGCAACACAAAAATGAAAATTGTTCATAGAGATCCAGTAACTCACTAGACAACTGAAGTGCAAGAAACTGTGGAAAATACAAACATGGGCCTCGGAAAGAAATGGCTTTCATCAGATTAACTGTGCTCACTTGCAAGGGACCATCAGGAGTGGATACGTTGACTGTTCCACAGAACGTAGAGGTGGAGAGGGGCTTTGGACCCTCACCTCAGATTCCAGCTCACTTCTTCTGCATCTCCCAGCTACTTTTGTGTAATTGTGACATAGTTGTACATGGGCAGTAGTCTCAGGAGATGCTGGAGTATATAGACCATGGGAAGGTAATTGGAAGGCGAACAGCATCTATGTGGCTGTGAGGAAGTCATCATACACTGGCAAAGACTTTCCTGTGCAGCAGCTGCAGCAAACCTTTAGCCATGCTCTTTAAATAAATCCAATAAATTCACAGGTTTCCCAGAGAGAACTTTGATGGAATTCTACTTTAATTTGTCATTAGCACCTTATAAGAAGAGGATATACATGGGAAAGGGATTCTTGAAAAAAATGTCAGAGATACAAGCAAGAGTAAGTACACAGCCAAGATCCTAAGAAACAAAGAGATAGGTAGGAATGGAAACAGATGGGAAATGACAGTCTGTGAGATGAATATTGTCTAGAGTTGGTGAAAGTTCTAAACAGTTCTCAGTGGTGTTATGGCTTAGTATGTAAACTGTGTTCTGTGTTATAAGTCACCCTATTTGTTAGGCTTGTGATTCAGGGAGAAATGTTTTGTACTTGCCTTTAGTGGCTTATAATCTGCCAAGATGACAATAGGTACTGAGCATACAAAAGTCTAAAACATCATTGTCTTAGTCAGTGTTCTATTGCTATGAAAGAGACACCATGACCACCTTAATACTTAAAGAAGAAAGCATTTAGTTGGGGCTGGCTTACAGTTTCTGAGGTTTAGTCCATTACCATCATAGTGGGAAACATGGTAGCATGAAGGCAAGTATGATGCTGGAGAGGTATCTGAGAGTTCTACATCTGGATGGGCAGGCAACATGAAGAAAGAGAGATACTGGGCCTGGTTTGAGCATTTGAGATCCCCCAAAGCCCACCCCCAGTGTTGCATTTCCTCCAACATGACCACACCTCCCAATCCTTGCCAAGTAATGCCACTCTCTAATGACCAAGCATTCAATTCTATGAGCCTATGAGGCCATTCTTATACAAACCACCACAACCATGCAGGAATTGTCCTAGTGTTGGTTCACTTGAGACTCAAGGAATGTTCTGTACTAGCAATGTGAGGAAGGAATCATTACTGGATTGATGATCCACGCTCATTCTATGAGTTTGGAAAGCTGGCATCATTTTTCTTCCTTGGCAGACTATATACTAAGACTCACCTTACTTATTGTACCATCATCATTTAAGCCTTTTCTGAATCAAGCCTGTCTTAGGTCAGGTTCTTCAGAGCATAGGCTAGGATGAAGCATAAATTGGGGTCAAGCTAATTACGAAAGCATGCTTACAGAAGAAGGTAGTCAGGGGAAGCCAAAGCTGCTGATTTCAGGTGGTGTCTCAGTCCCTATCTACTTACCTGGTGTATTAGTTTCCTAGCTGCAGTGCCAAGATATACAACAGGAATAATTCAAAGAAGGAATGGCTTATTTGACTTATGTTTCAGAAGTAATTCAATCTATCATAGCAATTCCTGGCAGAGCAGAGCATGGCAGTGGGATCCTGAGGCTCCTCAGATTGTGCTTGACTAGGAAACAGAGACTTCAAGCTAGAACCAGACCTGGTATAACCTTCAAGGTTTGGACATCCCCTAGCAGCCTACTACCTACATTTAGGCCCCATCTCCTAAATGTTTCACAGCCTCCCAAAATAGTACCATCACCTAAGGAAGAAACATTCATACATGAGCCTATAGGGAACATTTCAAAATGAAACCATAGCATACAATTAGATTAGAAACGTTAACTTTATCCCAGTTTGTTTCTCTTGGGATGAGGGTTGGGAGCTTTCATAATTCTCTACCAGTTACTTATTTCTTAAAAGCTTCCAAATATAGGAGGGGTATGGGTGTGGACACACACCCATCAAGTTTTTTTCACAGGTTCAGTGAAGCAAAATAGTCCAGTAGCTCAATGGTGGTTCTCACAAGAAAGCTACAAGTGTGAGGTGTTAAGAACAAAGGACAGGTGCACAGAGCACGTAAAGGAGAGTCTAAAGCAGTAGTCCTCAACCTGTGGGGGGTAGAATGACTCTTTCACAGGGGTCTCATATCAGATATTTACATTATGATTCATAACTGTGGAGTTGCACAGGGGTCCAATTAGAAGGGACTCTGTACTTAATACTCTGGTGACTTGAAATTTTTAATGATTTTTCTCAAACAATCCCACCTTTCCATTTTGCAGTGGTCTCTGTAAGTTACTTAGGAAACTCTGTGTTTGTGTATCATGGTTTTTTGTTTTGTTTTATGCTTAATTGTTTGTTTTCTTTCTTTCTTTTCTTTCTTTTTTATTTTTAAGAGACAAGCTGGCCTTGAACTTGCTTTGTAGCTCATGGATAACCTTGAACCCCAGGGTCTACTGTCTCCACCTCCCAAGGGCTGGGATTACAAACATAAACCACCATTCCATAAAAAAAAAAAAGGTGCAACTCTTCATTCTCGGTTGGCCTACACTCACTATGTAGCCCCGGTTGGCTCCTAACTTGCTTTGGCCTCCCATGTGTGTGTGTTTCTTTAAGCTTCTCAGGTGATTTTTGTGTAGGAAGCACACATGAAGAGCAAATGCTGCAAGTGAATAACAGAGGATGTTTGTGGATAAGAGGTCCTGGAGTTTCTGAAGTCTAGAAGATTCTTGTCTTCAGTGATGTTGGGCTCCACTTTCCTAGAGGATCCTCTTCCCCTATAAACCTGCCATCTCAATAGAGAATTGCCAAGGGCCCATGTAGTGGGAGCCTTAATGAAGGAGGTACCTACCACCACATATGCAACATAGATCCAAGGTTAGAGAAGCAGGTGTGTACTGCCTTTTCCTGCTTTGGTGTTCTGTGGTAAATATGCCAAGGGGCAGGTGATTTTGGTCTCTGCATAGATTCTCCTAGTTGAGTGCTTAGAACTAGGATCTAGGTGTTTGTCCTCTCCTCTGGGGGAATGCCAGCTGCTCCTGTATTCTTTGAATCAATGACTTCCTTCTCCATCTCTATCAACTTCACCTGGGTTATTGCACAGTACTGGGAGAGGGTTTTGGATAGACACTGATTATCATTCAGACATTAGAAGGTAGATCCCCATTAATATATTCCCAAATAAGAGCCAATTGTGTTTACCAAGTTGCCTGTAATCCCAGCATTGAGAGGTAGAAGCAGGAGGATCCAAAGTTCAAGTCCATTGTTAATATAGTGAGTTTGTAGCCAGTCTAGGCCACATGAGACTCTCCCCTCTCTCTCTATCTATATGCATATATATATGTGAGGAAGAAATGCACATGTGAAGAGAAAGAGAATACAATGTATTCATCATGAATTTGTATTCTTTATTATTATAAAGTCTTTGCTCCAATAAGATAAAATTAGTCAGAAAATAAATTGGCTTTCCTATCAATAAGTGGGTGAAGTTTGAACATTCCTTGGTTCTACTTCCTGTAACATATGTACTCACTGTAGTTGTATCAGAACTAGTGAGCTAGTTCAGTGGGTAAAAATTGTTGCTACCAACCCTGACAATTTCGGTTTGATGGCTGAAACCCACATGGTAGAGGGAGAGAAGTGACTCCAATAAGTTCCCACTGACCTGCACATGTAAATAATATTTGCACCAAAAGATATTTCAACAAATATTTATAAATCATCTAGAATGTACCAGACACAATTCTAGGTGCCAGGTCACAATTGTAAACAAAATAAACAAAACATCTGACCTCAGGGAATGGTTATTATGTTGGGAAGAGATGAATGATAAATAGGATAAGATAAAGGGCATTTGATGGAGATACACACTACCAAGAAATATAAAGCAATGAATGCATCCAGTGGATATTGGAGGTTGGTAGGTGTGGGGTTTGAATGAGAAATGTCCCTGAGAAATGGTGCTGTTTGGGGACATTCTGGAACCTTTTGGAGGTAAAATCTTGCTGGAGGAAGCATATCATTAGAGAGGAGAGTTGATAGTCTCATATCATCTGTTCAGTTTCTCTGCTTAGTACTTGCATTTGAAGATATGAGCTCTCAGCTTTCTGCTGCCATGCCTGCTGCTTGTTGCCATAAAGGAATCATATCCCTCTGGAATAGTAAATCTAAATAAGCTCTTTCTTCTATAAAAGTTGCCTTGGTCATAGTGTTGTATCACAACAAAAGTAACTGATAGGGTAGAGTTTGGGGTTGTAGACTAACAGTGTCTAAGAATTGCTGTGTTCTTGTGTGATGGAGAAATTTTGTTGTGTCTTAGCTGATGTTGGCTAACACTATGCTAAAGCTAGGGAAGATTTTTATGACTTGGGATCCAATTGCCTGGCAAAATCATCACAAATGAAGTCAGCTTCCTTACTGATACTCTGATTGGTTGGATTAATGATTGGTGGAATTCGTATACTTGGTTAAAAAAAGGACTCTTTACTAAAGATACCATATCAATATCATTGAGCACACACTGTGGTACATGCCTGTAATCTTAACCCTTAGGAAGTGGAGGCAGGAAGATCAGAAGTTCAAGGTCAACCTTAAACAACATAGCAAGTTTGAGGCCAGTCTTGACTATAGGAGACAGTGTCTGAAAAACAAACAAACAAACAACCCCAAACAACACTACCTAAAATACCATGAGCAGACCACCATGTTTTGAATTTTTGACATTTTTTCCACAGGCATTATTTTGGAAGAAAAAAAAACCAAGCTAATACCAAATTTGCTTTCGTTCCACTAAAACACTTTGATTCAATTTGTGGGCAATAGCTGGAATACTTTTGTACATTTTTCTGAGAGTAAATCTGGTCAAGTTCCAAATGACTTTCCTAACTATTTCAAAGATCTTCAAAAGTTTTTAAGAGTCTAGGTGGTAAGATCTGACAATGGACATACAGAGAATTATTTCCAGCCACTCTTTCTTCAGAAAATTGATACTTTCTAGTTCTCCTGGCACTTCCATTTGAAAAGCCACACTATTCATCTTCAAGTGGTGCAGATTCCTTGCAAAAAGTATTTGATTCTTTTTTATGAGTAATACACAAAGGATGTGGGTTTCAGATACTGCTTTTTGTTTATATTGGGATCTATCCCAGGCATACATTTTGAAATGAATTCTCACTGGCAATGGCAGCTCTAGCATTTTTCTATTAAAGAAGGGCATAGGACATTGGAGCTGCATGTGACTGAAGCTAAGAGGGGGCAGCGTGCTTCAAGGAAAGTGCTTCAAGTTGCATTTGCATATCCCACACAGCTATCCAACTTAGATATTTTAGGAGGATGGCTAGAGAGGGGTTGGTGGAGGTTCTAAGAAAGGGTGAAAAAGTCCTCCCTGATCCCTGTCCTGTCATGTCCACAAATACTAACTAGACTAGGAATAGTAAAAAGAATGAGGCTCCTAAGAGACCACTTGCTCCCATGTTATGGTCCCATGTTTTTTGTTTGTTTGTTTGTTTGTTTCATCAAAATCAGGGAGAACTTCACCTTTCTAGGGGCTTGTTTTATATAAAGCTCTGGGACCAAGTCTGCCTTGGATTTTCCCTTTCCCCCCTCATTTCTCTGTCCTCCATCCATGCATCTTCTGTGGTTAAAATGTTGCTGTCTCCTCTAAAATTCCAAAATAATAGTATTAAGAAAGGAGAATTTTAGGAAGTAATTAAGGCAGAAGAGCTCTGCTCTCACAGATTGATGGAGCATCTTATAAAAGGATAGGAAGGAACTGGAGGTTTTCCTTAGTTAATAGAGTGCTTAGCATGCATGATGACTGATTCCCAGAAACACATGCACACATATACCCAGGCAGAGAGAGAGAGAGAGAGAGAGAGAGAGAGAGAGAGAGAGAGAGAGGTGACAATACACACCTGAAATCACATCATTTAAGAGGTGTGAGCATGGGGGTCAGAAGGTCAAAGTCATCCTCTGCTTGGTTAGAGACCCTTGAGCTAGAGACCCTGTCTCGAAGGAAAATAAAAGGGGAAGGGAGGCTCTAGAGAGCTAGGCAGGTTCTTTCTGCCTTCTGCCTTTCATCATGGAAAGGTACACAAGGTTTTGTATGAGGCAGAGGCCCTTGCTAGATACCCAATTTCTCAGCACTTTGATTTTGAGTGTCTTAGCTTCTAGAACTAAGAAAAATAAGCTCAGGTTCTTATAAATGACTCAGTCTCAGGTATTTTGTTATTGCAACATGAACAGATTAAGGCATTGCTTACCCCATCCTTCAGTCTAGTTCTTGCTAGTCTTGACTCCTCAGCAAATCTGACAGATATTTATGGAGAATATTCTATGTGCTGTGACTCTTTCTTTACCTATTGAGAAGCTCTTTATCTTCAGCAATTCCAACTTAAAATATAAAGGAATCTGGAAGACTTCCTAGCCAGAACTAACATCAAATCCCATCTTGAACAATTCTCAGTTCATCCGTAACTCTCCCATTGCCTAAGAAAGAGGCTATTACAGCCCAGTAACTAGAGGTGGAATTGAATCAGTGGGGCATACTTTGGGTATTACACATTCTGTGCAGAGAACCTTTGTCTTTTAAAGTCATAGGCCTTAGCATGTGTCTCTAAAGAAGAGAAAAATCTCCAAATTCCTCTAAACATGCTAAGATTCTGTGATTCTAAAATTCTAACAGAGTCCTATTTTGGAGGAGCCACCAGATTAGATAAATTCTCAATATTTTTTCCAAGTTCTGGATGATTTTACCATGCTACTGTTCTTTGTAAACAAAATTGACTCTGCCTCTCATTGTGTGTGTGTGTGTGTGTGTGTGTGTGTGCACATGCACATGTATGTGTGTGGTGTATACATGTGCTCAGTGTGTATACATGTATGTGTGTGCATATGAATGCTGGGGTCACCATCAGCTGTCCTCCTCTATAACTCTCTACTTTTTGTTTTTAAACATCCATTCCTTCATTCGTGAATTTATTAAATCATTCCTGTGTTTGTGTTTCTGTGCAAGTACATGTGCACACGTGTACAATTCTGTATGCTGTGAATCTGAACATAATAAAAAATTCCCTCTTTTTTCCTGTAATTAAGAATTGATTTACAAGGCTGTGATGGGACAGCATTTTTGCCATTTGCCACTCCAGCTCTGAAAAAAACACTTAATTTCTTTACTTTGGCTGGTTAGGATTAGTGGGCAATGTCATTGATTTAAATTTGCAGAATGCCAATTACTTTAATTGGTCTCTTCCTTGTGTTAGGGAAATAAGTCAGCAGTTATCACAAAAGACAGTGAAAATAGAGACAATATCACTATCTGATTTTCAAATTGAAATGTCACTGCTTTTAAATAAGTTAAAAATATCCAACAGCCAACAATTGAATTTAAAGCCCACTCAATAGGAAGGAATTTAGGCTGTCCCATCACAGCCTTGTAAATCAATTCTTAATTACAGGAAAAAAGAGGGAATTTTTTATTATGTTCAGACTCACAGCTTAAAGGGTAAATGGACAAAATTTGCTAAAAAATTATCACCTGACATTTTCTCAAATGGGGTAAACTAACACACTTAGAAACTTTTTGGTGGTGTGAGAACTGGAATAAGAAGACATCAATGGGATTAAACTGTCAGGACAACAGCTCATGCCTTGTTTTAGTCCATTGTTTTAAACAGGGACTGCAAGTAGAGCTCTCTATTCAGGGCTCTATGTGGGATGCGCACATCTGTCCTCACTCATGTAGAAGGCATGCCAAGAAAACTTCTGAAACCAAATGGAGGGTGGCATTGGATTCCTTGAGGACAGTGGAGGTGAGTGTGTAGTACATATTTTTATTTAAAAGTCAACAAAATTTTTTCAACTGCCCAGGAACTAAACGAGAGATGTAATGGTGCTTGGTTGGTGTGGCAAAAGATTTGTCCCAGTGAAAGAAATACAGGAAAAAAATTATTTGAATTTTACCATTTACATATCATGAGATCTTAGCTTAATTTTGGCTAGAGCACAATGGGTCTGCTGGTTTATGTTTTACTTTGCTTTGTTTTATTCAAATGGGCCACATTCCTGGTTTTGAGAAGTTCAACTGTTATCTCTTAGAACTATCCCTGAAGTACTCTTTCCAAATTTAGATGCTCAATCATGCCAACTTTTTTAAACCAAAGAACTCAAGAGAGACTCAACCTAAAGGACAAAGACGACTGTCACGTGACCTATATATATATCAGGGGCCGATTCTTGGAAATTCAATGGAAAGAGTGTAGATCAAGAGAGATTCAATAAGGTAAATAGAGAGAAATGAAATGCATTTCTGGAGAATAGACAGGGCCACACTGGAACTCTTTATAGAAGCAGTCAACAAGCAACTGAGAACCAATATCTGATCTATAACTTAAGATCCAATGGTCACTTAACATTAACTTTTCACCAATCCACATTCAAACGAAGAATCTGGCTTGCAATTGCTATTACTTTTTACCTTAGCTGTTTTTATGTCTTGCAAGTGTTCCTTTGGAAGCAGAAATAAATGTTAGAATAAAACTGAGTTTATCAGAGGCATTTACTTGGATTAATTAGGTAATAAAAGCATTTTAAAATTACTAATGTACTAAGCACTGTCACCTGAATGCTGAATTACTTTATTTTTATTATGATGATCAAAAGATAAATACAGACCTGGCCACAACCAGAAGAGAGAAGAGGCAGTAGTCACTCTTTGCATAATTACTGGCATTTTTGTCATGCTTTTCACAAATAGAGTATCATCCGTTTTTCTAAAGACTGCTTTCTTCACTTCAGAGTCTCTTCTTCTGGACTGTTTATCATTCACATTGTCCTGATTTACCCAGGTAATTCAGTACTATTATACATAGGACTATATGCATATAAATTTACAGTACTGATTTACTTTTCATTAGTCAAATTTAATGAATTTAATTTTGGTTCACAGTGTTAATTAAAAGTGTGCACTTTATTCTTAAAAGGATGAAACTTATAAAAACAAAAAAAACAAAGCTAATCCTTGGTTTTCTCAAGAGCAGTAGAATCCAGAGTTCAAAGTCAGGATGAGCTACATAGTCAAACCTTGTCTCAAAACAATTATAACAGGAAAAATCTCAGTTCCCAAGTATCAGGTTAAATGAATGACTAAAAGTAGGGTTGAAAATTTAGCATCAGGAGATAATGAATGATCATGATTTTCCTATCCTGTTTAAGAAGAAAAATGCTCAAAATCATGTTACATTTGGGGGAAATTTTGGAAGGAAAACCAAAGAGAAAAAAGAAGAGAAGTTTGCCTGAAGGAGAAAGAATTAAAAAGCTACCAGGTAAGATATTCCATCATTAGAAAACTAGTGGAAGTCTTATTTTTTTCTTTGCTTTAAAAATAATCTGTTCTTTGCCAGATCTAAACATACTGTTAACCTGATAGAAAAAAGAATTAATTGTTCTATATAATTACATTTAGTAATCTTCATGAAACTGACAGTTTAGAACTAAAGGCAAAGTCAAATGAAATCCCTGGCATTCCTGATCTCAAAATTCTGAACCTATTTAAGAAAATACTTAAAAATATATTTTAAAACGAATCAATTAATATAATTACAGTGTGTTTAAATAACACATGATAACACATGTACACTGGATCTGTTTCTGTAAAACATAGCTGTTCTGTTATTTATATTTTGTTGTATTTAAATGAGAAACGTGACATATATAATATATATAAGAAATGCAACTTTTAAAAAATGAGTCTCTCTCTCTCTCTCTCTCTCTCTCTCTCTCACACACACACACACACACACACACACACACACAGCCAACAGCCCAATACCAATTAGCATGGAAATTTTGAGATTGATGCCTCTGAACATTACTGCGGTTGTAATAAGGACAGCAGCATATCCAGGTAGTTATCTTAACAGAAACAGGGCACAGGCAGCAACTTGCATCCTTCCCTTGGCAGTTGATTTGCCTCCCCTCACTGGCTCCTTCTACTCTGCTTTACTTGACCCCCACCCCTTGCGCGCCCCCCTTCCCACAAAGCACGAGGCAGTCACCCTCCAGGCAGTGGAAGGTGCCTGCTGGGAGTGAAGAGACAGAGGAAGAACAGGGCAGAGCTTGTGGTGCCCACAGCCTTGGAGGCCAGTAGAGCGCGGGAGGGTTTGGAGGGAGGGGGTCGGGGCGGATCCCAGCAACCACCCACAGTTCTCCCGGGTGCCTGGGACCCAGGAACTGCTGCGCGAGGTGCGGGCCGGGCAGCTGGGGGTTGGGCCCCCCCGCAGAGATGGGCGGGCGGTCGGGGGCGGGCGGAGCGCAGAGCAGCGCGGGTGGCGGGAAAGGGGCGGGGATGAAGGCTCGGGCTGGGCTAGTCCCGCGACCCAGTAACAGAACCTGCAGGCTAGGTGAGCAGCTGCTCCTCCAGGCTCGAGGGAAGCTCTGTTTGCTACTCTGAGCCACCGAGACCGTGTGTGGGGTCCCGCGGTCCGTCCCTCTTCTCCTTCTCAGGCTGCTGGAGACAGCGCACCGGAGGACGCACCCTGCGTTCAGTTTAGGTAGGTCCCCCGAGCAACAGTGGCGCCTTGCCCGCTTCTGGGGACGCCGCGGCCTGGGAAACAGGGTTACTGTGGCCATCGGGGCAAGGGACGGCCAAGTCCCGTTGCCAGAGAAGGGTGCATAGCCCCGTAGGGTGCGCGCTTGAACGCGCGCTCAGGCTAGGTTGGGGAGAGGTGTGGGAGAACTACCTCCTGTAGAATTCGCTCCTTCTGGTCTCCTCTGGGGGCTGTCCTCTCCTCGTCTCTTTCGGTGGAGCTGAGCACCCCTGCTGTTTGGTGGCTGCGACCCTCTTACCCACAAGCGATCTGGATGGTGGTTGCCTGTCCCCCCCAACCTTCCCAATCCCCACCCAACAGCCACCAGGACGCCCTCTGCTCCCTGCCCAGGGGGATTTTAGAGACCGGGTGAGGAGAAACTGGAGGCCAGGGAATGTATGGAGAAGGCTGGAGTTGCTAGAGTATTGTGTGCAAGCGCGTCGCCACGCCCGGGGGGCTCCCTCCTGCTGTCCGAACTGGAGTGGGGGCTGGGTCAATGGGTGTGCAGAACTTCCCTCCTAGGGCTGGCCCCACACGCAATCCTTGGGCGCTCGTGCACGTTTGCACGGGGGCTTCTTGGAGGCACGTGGGCGCGGTATTGGTCCTTGGCGGGTTCTCAAAGACCTTCTTTGGGATGGCCCAGCGCACGGTCTGGCTTGGGAAGGGAAGGGAGAAGGTTTTTGGCCTTTTTTTAATTCTAATTTTTTGTTTTTTATTTTTTATTTTTGTGACCATCCTAGGAAGGAGGAGGCAAGTGTCTCAGGGAGACTTGGTTTTCCAGGCTTTGCGCAGTTCCGTAAAACAACAAGCTTTCGGGTTTTAAAGTAAATTATGGGTAAGTGGGATGTGTCTCTGGTGTGGGCAAAGAAGCACGGGCTTGGCCAGGTAGAGAGCCAGGCCGGTTGAGTGGGATCTTCTGCTGTCTCAACAAGGGGTGGTCGCTGGAAGTGCTTCTTGTGTCTTTGGTTTAACACGTTGGAGCCAGGGAGGAGGTGGCCACTTGTCCTGCTAAGGCTATGGTGCTCAGAGGAGGTGCAGCTCTGCAACACAGCAGCCTGGCAAGGTGCTTCCCCTTATTTTCAATTAACTCCAGAATTTCAAGGTTTGTCTTTATCTTTCCCTCCAATACAAACCCTTCTTTTATCGTATGGCTGTTTGGACTCTGGCAATTGCTTATGGTATATTTTATTCCTCTGTTCTTTTTATTTTAAAGAATGAAAAAAGATCTACCTGTATTTTGACTAATAGGATGTAGGGAAGATGTTTTAGGATTTGTGTTCAAATTAGGGCCAGACCACTATGATGAAGACAACCCACCAAAAATCTGTTTCGTTTGAACTGAGCCCTGTTCAGACTAGAATTACAATTTTTAAATAGCCAACTTATGACCTTATGATAAAGTAACCTTAGCATGGATCCCTTATTTCCTTTTGTCTGGTTAATTTATGGAATTTTTTATTCTCAGATTATCACACTGAGCAAGTTGTCTTCTAATTTTAAATGGTAAGTCTCGAAATGGCTGTAAGTTATACTGTCACGTGCCTGATCTCTCCCAGTCTCCTCTCCCCCTCCCTTGCTCTCTTCCTTTCACCCCTTTCTCCCTCCTCTCCCTCTCCTTTTCCTCCCTAGGCTGCCCTGGAACACAGTAGGTAGCCCATGATGGTCTCAAATGTGCGGTCATTTTCTGTCTCAATCTTCCCAAGTGCTGGGATCAGCACAACTCCCATCTCTTATTTTAAAATGAGTTGATGAGAAGCCCATTTGGTTGATGACCTGGGACTTAGGTATGTTTCGGTTTCTAAGCAAATATTTTATCAAACCATTGTGGAAGAAGATGTCTTAGGTATGTCACTCTGGGAGAAAGAACTGTTCGGTCTTTTGGAACAAATATTTTGACACTTTTCCTCCCGTTTCCCTGTTAGATGCCTAGGAAAGAAGCATTGCTGGTGAATAATACATGATTTATTTCTCTTTTATGTCTACAGGTGGCAGTGTTGAAACCAAAAGCTTCCAGAAGTGGTTTCTGAAAAATAAGAGTTGAATGTATATGAGTAAGCAAACACAGGAATCCGAAAAACCATAGGTATGCAAGACAATTAATCCATCTATCTGGATTTATAATTATTTAATTCCAGTAGTACTAACCCATTTGCTTTTCTGCTACATATTTTGACATTTCTATAGACTTTTATGAAGTGAAACACATTG